>PTEX01000084.1:34471-286040 GCA_003342815.1 Eudromia elegans
TGATAATTCTCCCAGGCCATGTTACTGCCCTCCTAGTTTCCTTAGAGCTTTTCTCTGCCTGCCTGATTTATTTTCAGCTTATCAGGAAGAGCTAATTTCAAAGGGCTCCTGGCCAGGGGCTCTGCTTCTACGCAGCCTGCTAGGTCAAAAAGGGATTTCCATTACAGTTCTGCCYCAAGGCTGCAGCTTCATTCCCTGGGCCAGCAAAGTGAGATCCAGCTGCCTGGATTTATTTTTAAAGCATTTTTTTAGGCCTGATTTGCCACCTGCACTTAGAAGTTGAGTAACTTTTCAGCGCACGCATGTCCTGGACCTGGAGGAATCTAATTACTATCATTTCAATGGAGGAAATGCCTATAGTCTCAATCACTGACACCTATATTTCTGGATCTGTAGAACAAATAAAGAATATAAGCATTGTGCTCCCTATATTAAACAAAATATAAAAAGCCCCAAAGAAAACCTGTGTAGTATTAAGGCAAGTGCGTAGTTAGATTAGGAACTCCAATCCCATTTAGCTTGGAAGGGAAATAAATAGAGTAATAACCAAGACCACATAATTATGTTAAAAAATTTCACCATCTGCTAGAAGGATCTTTCCTAAGATAAAGCACTGTCTTCCCTTTCAAAAAGATTTCTTTTTCTCCCTTCTCTTTTAACTTTGCACAAGCTGTTGACAGTTATATTGCTGCAGTAAAATAAATCTCTCCYCAATATTTTCACAACTATTGAGGACATTTATATTCCCAAACTTGTTCATTAGGAAATTCTTTTGACCAGTATGAAGATTTCTTCCATTTTCAATCCTGGAGAGCATCCCAGAATCAGGAAAAGGCCAACCAGGCCAATCAGCCTAGAGACAGAGTGGCTTTGGGATGAGAYACGGGCACTGTGGCAAGATGCTCTCGACCAGAACCCTCCTGTAGGTTTTGAATAATTCTAAATACCTTGAAATGGAAATCATAAGAGTTCAGAAAACTTATGAACTTTCAGAACATACAGCGACTAAAATTGCTATCTCTATTAGAGAGAAGGCTTAGTATTATCATAATGCATATTCTGATGTGCACAGAGGGATTTAAAGGGATTAGCTACAGTCATATAAGATGCAAAACCAGTGCTCTGAACACATTATTACATTATTATGTTATTATGAACAGTTAATCTCACAGTCAGCTACTCTTTCAGGAGATGGATGACCAGGGTTGACAATAAGAACCTACAGGTGGAAGGGAACAGAGCGCAGAAATAGCATCACCTGTTCATATATGACTCTAACAAGAGAGATTTGGGAACAGTTCATAAGAAAATTAATTTCCTTTTCCTTAAAATGCCTAGTGTAGAAGCTCAGTGTAACATGTCAATTTATCACTTTTCTTTGTTTGTTTGTTTGTTCTTTAAAAAAAAGTTAAAACTGTGCAAGCCATTTTGAGACCACTATTTTCACACATTCTTCTGTCTTCCTGTTGCTTAAGGTATAAGCCAAAAAGTCTGGGAGACCTCATGGTGTAYTACAAGTTGCATGTTCAAGACTTCCTCATTGTCACTTATAGAGTAATTTAGCCTCTAGGAGAGAGCTGGRAAGATTATCTATTGATCCAAAAGCTACCATGCTATGAAATACTTTTATACTTTCATCGTCCCCTAGGTAGATTGTTCCATTATTTACAGTTTATTCAGAATTCAATACCACAGWGCTTTATTAGGGTGTAAATTGCCGCTCAAAAATATATCGGTCCTAATATTTTCTTTTAAATGTTGAACATCATCACTCTTTAAAAGCTCCGCTCATGTTCAACAGCTCTTTTAAAAGTGATGAACAGAGGCTTAGTACTAAGAGGAGAACGTTTTGGATGACAGACACAAGCTGCATCAGTGCTTTCCAGCAGGAAGCTGAGTTTAAACACACCAATACATAGTCTTCTGCTGACAGGTTAAGAGGACTAATTTTGGGTCAGCMGAAGGCTAGCTCATATATTCCAGCAGACAAAGTAGAAGTAAAATTTTGCTGTTAGCAGGGGAGGTTGGTCAGCAAAACATATATGAGGCTTCCTTAAATATGAGCTGAAGAAGACATCCTAAAATTAATTTTTAAAAAATGTTGGAATGGTAGGTAAAGCTCTTAAGAACATGGTGTGAATCTGAACTATGTTCCACTCAAGTCAGCGGTTTCATCCATATTTTAAATTTGTACCTATAAATGATTTTCTTTTTTAGCATTTACTCTATTACAGCAACTAGATTGGAGGCTCTGTAATCACTTCTGTGTCATCTTAACACTGAATTTTGATTTGTCTGCTCCAGTTTCCTCTTAAGCATTCTTCAGCTCTGGGTAGGGGGAAAGCMAGGGGGAATTTTGCATAAATGAGGGAAAGGAAAAAACAAAATAGTTTARTTCACATCGCCATAAAGACCCAAGTACCTTCCAGGGCTGAATTAAGTGGCGTGTTTAATATTAGCCACGTGTGCCTTGTTCTGCCTCCTGTCCAGTCATAAAAAGGCAAATTTGTGGGTATTGGAGCACTTGACTATGGTCAGTTTATTGCCACTGCTTTCATTATTTTACCCTCTTTGCATTTATAATTATTACTTGTCTCATAGCAATGCCTAAGAGCTTTMAGAAATGTCCTTGATGACACCAGTTTGCTTGAAAGAGCTCGGCTTAGGGCTTAACCATTTTAGCTCTTAAACAACATTTATTATAACTAAATTGATATTAACCCATTATTTTATACTGCTATCTCAGCTTCCTTAAAAAGYGTTTTGAAAAATACATAGTTAGGTTAATATTAGGGGTTGCTGAACATGCAGACCATTTTCATTCTTGAGAATAGCATTATTGTTATTATTATTATTTTCACTTGTGTATGTATATATGTGTGTGAAATATTTCTGCATATTTATGAATTAGACTTACCACAGTCACTGTGTTGAATAGACAGTCTTATTTTTTTTTCCCAAGACTACTAGACATAAGTGTCTTTTTCAGTATACRGAGGTAACAAAAATGCTGAAAAAGCAACCTATGTGATTTTTACTCTATGGGATTTTCAAGGCATGTGTAACATTAAAATCACATTGATTTTGATTAGAGAAAAAAAAMCAAAACAACTCTATTCCTTTGCAGGGTAGAGGCAGGAAAGAAAACCAACATTAGAAGACAGAGTAAGGATAAAACAGGAACCTTGGGCTAAAAATCCCAAGCCCCCCCTTACACTGACTCTTTGAACTAAAGGTGTTCCAAGGGGTGACGTGTCTGTGGGCTCCAGCAGTCCGGCCRTGCAGGCTTTGAGCCACCCTAGCACCCAGCAGGACTGCAAGAAGGTCCATCACCTCTAAGATCAGCCCCAGAACTGAATGTAGGACCAATTGTACATGTTTTGAGTGATTTTCTTGCAGAGAACTTAAGAATATTACTCATGTAAGAGTATCTTTTTTTAACAAGCTTTCCTCAAAGTCATTTCTGTACCTCCAGGGCATGATATTTTTGYGGAGTTTTAGAGTAATTTACTTTCTTCCCACTGTATAATACGGGACACACGTTATAAATTTAAGATCAGGCATTAAACCTTAGCAACCCTGCAAGTTTCTCTARGCTCTCCCTCACTCTATAAAAAATCCTTAATATATATATACACATACCAACATAAAACTTTAATAMTTTGGTCATCACTTTTGGTCATGGCCTTAGGACATCGTTGTGTTAAAGCTGTTTCTTATCTTTGTGAAACAAGGTGTGATTGACACCCTGACAGTGTGACACAGCAAGATGCAATCACAGAAATGTGACAATTTGCTGGAGAAAAAAAAAAGAAAAAAATAGGAAAAAAAAAAAAGAGAAACAGGTGCAGAATTAGAGAAATTCACTCTAAACTCYGCTTCCTCAAATGAAAATCTATGGCTGCCTTAACCGAATACAGAACAATCTGCAWTATGTCACTTTTGGTTAAAGAACACCTTTTTATTTGTATTTTTTACCAGAAGTAGAAAACATCAGGTTTCACACAGAATAAATGGCATATTTCTAGTCAGATGATGTCTCTATCCCAAATTTATGCTGTTACACTTAAACACATAAAAAAAAAAAGACTAGATTTCTGGGGACAGAAATGTAGTCAAGGTAAATTGCTCTAAATCCTTCAACTTCAGTGAAGCCACACTAATTCACTCCAGCTGAGAACCTTCCCCCTCATCAGCTAAATGAAACCTTGCAGCTGCTCCATTTAGAAGGTCAGGATTGTTTACTCTAGAATTCAAAATTGTTCTAATTTTTGTCACAGCCATCCACTTAGAGAGTGTCCACTACAGGCCTTCCATTTAGCTACCAACTGCTTTCCAGCTGGAAATTGCAATCTGCTCTTAAATCACTTCTGGATGGCATTTCTTAAGCTGAAATAACTAAAGGAGCAGAAGACTGTACATTTTTTTTCTTTCCCTCAAGACATAGAAGYCTGTAGTAAAGGGCTATGTAAATAAAAAGAATTAAAAATTTCCAAGTTTTATCCAAGCTCTCAAAAAAAGCATATTCTGTTACTCTAATTCATGTTTGTAAGTGATGAAATAATTAACAATAACATCTTCTATCACATTTTCTACCAAAAAATCTGTTAAAAGCCTTCATAAAAGCCTGGATAGCTAAGAAAAGAGAAGGAGTAGGAAAGTTCAGGGGAGGTCTTGCAATATTTAATGAGCAATAGCRTATGCATTTAAAATCAAAGGAGAATTTATTGAATGTGTCCTAACAGAAGTGACATTGGATCTGGTCTCAGTTTTATACCTCAAGTACTTGTGTCCAATGTCTTCCTAGCTGGACTGAGCTAAAAGGTTTTATTATGTGCCACGGRGATGAGTGTTATTCCCCGAATTAGGTGTAGGACTTCCTGAAGCACCTCAGCATTTCTTGAAAATCTCCTCTCAGGATTTATCAGGTCTTTCTCTTAGGGTGAATAGGAGACCCACACAATGTTATTTGTCTGCACATTTGTCTGCACATTGAAGCAAAAGGCTCTGTTTGACTCCAGGATTTGATTCCAGGTGCAATGTGCACCCTCACTCCTATGTTTTTTAGCGAAGAAATATTTTAAACAAACAGACATCTGTGATAAATGACTGCACTCCTGGAAATATTGCAAAGTGCTCCCAATGTTTAGAGATATTCAAATATCTCTATTTTGATAGATTGCCTGATTTTGTTTTTGTTTTAATCATCACAGTGCAGTTCCCACTGTATCYCTCTATACATATACAGACGTTTGGTTAATGTCCTAAAGCTGGGTGTTTCATAACCTTATCTGGTTACACCGTATCTGGTATTGCCACTGCATTACTTTCTTTTTAATCGTGTTGTGCTTATATTCCTTGGATAAGCCACAGGGAACTGAGGCAATTTCTTGCTTGAATACAACAAGAACAACAACAACAACAAAAAGTTCATCAATATATACAGACTTAACTTAATGCTAAGCAAAAAGAAATTCTGTATTTGTACTTTATAACAGAATTAAATCCTTCTCAAATTTATTGCTCTTTYTCCTCCCTTTCTTTGCCATTTCCCCCAGACCACATTTTTTTCCCCTTTATCCTCCAACCTGTTCTGCACACTTGCAATCACCTCCTGCCCTGAAACAATATTTTAAATGATTGGGGTGGGATTACTTGCAGCCAGTGAAACCTCTGCTGTTTTCCAGCTTGGCAGCATGCTGGGAAGCCTCCAGGATGTCCAATTAGTGCCAGGGTCAGCTGGGGTGAGGGCAGYGACTGGGGTTCTTGGCCAACTCGTGTGCTTGTGCATGGCACCAGGCCAGCGAAAATCCCACTGCGAGAAATGTGCCTGGGAATTAACTGGATGCATCCTGCAACACAAGCCCATRTTTTGAATTTGGGGAGATTTCTGACCCAATGTGTGTTGCAGGAATTAATGGGTCACTTTGTTGTGAACTTCATGTTCCCTTCGGAGGACACCACAACTACAAGAGACGAGCGATGCAACCACAACACGACAAAAGCAAACCAAGAGAACTTGAGTCTGCTTAAAGAGCCAAGAACGAGCTCTTCCCATTGCTGCAGTGCAAAGCCATAGTCCCTGCTCAGATCAATGTGCTAAGGATAACCTTCCAAATTGGTTGTCCCTTTAACCAGAGGATGTGAAACGCGATTACGGGGGCATTTGGGGAAAAAGCCAGCACAAAGTAACAGTGTGCCCATTTGACATAGCTGAAGCAAAAGGCTGTTGAAAATAATTCTGAAACATTTTCATCAACAGTCTTTATTAAACATTTTTTTAAAAGGGAAAAGCCCTTTGCACATGCTACTCTAAGCTAATTAAGCATAAAACAATTMTTTAAAGCTCTAAACTGATTAGAGYCCTTATTYCTCCTTCTAGATTTCTAAGGTRTTTTTTCCTCTGTTGTTCCCTTCTTGGAAAAAGGAAACACAGAGAAATAAAGACCTTTGCTGAAATGAAATGAAATTGGTGCATTTACAAAGCCTTTCCATGCATCATCCTAAGCCGTCAAGCATTTTACCATTATGACCCAAAATGGAAACATTCCCATGCCCAGAATACTCCAATATTTCTCCCTAAGTGTATTTTTGGAATCCTCAAGAGGATCATTTCAGCTAAATGGATGAAATGGGAGCTTGGAAGGAAGGGATTCCTCTGCTCCTCCCGTGAAGGCAGGAATACAACACTGTCGGAGCCGAAAGGCCAAGCAAAAGCAAACKCAGATCCTCCTGCTCCCTTGAAAAGCATATAAAGTTACACCATGTGGCCCAGCTCTTTTTACTCTCATCATAAAAAAASCCAATATTCTAATGCTAGTTTTCAGACTCATAGCCTTTAACAGGATTTGACTCTTTATTACTGGGACAGATAGACATTAATTTGACCAACCCTGCCTTGTCCGTAGGGTTGTTGAATGAATAGCCCTGCCTGCCAGAAGTTATTGATGAAYATGCAATATGACAACTGGTCTGTCTTTGGTAATAATAACGTTGAACTGTTAAGGTCCTGTATCTCACGGAAAAGGAAGAAAATAAGTGAATATGCAACATGCAAAATCACTGGGGTAAGGAAGAGCTAACATTCTGCCAAGCCTTTCAAAATAAAAAGGATCGAGTTAATTCTATTTTTAAAATCTGCTCRACACATCTTCCTCTCCTGGCAAAGTTGAAGTCACCAAAATATCTCCAGTGGGGCTAAATGCAAGCTATTTCCTTTGGTAGACTGCCACAAAGACTTCTTATAGGACAGAAAGTATAAATATTTTTAGAGACTGCTAAGAGAAATCCCAGCAAACTGGAATCTGTGATTCTCCTGCAAGATCTGAAGTAGTTTTCACGTAGATTTGCAATTGTGGTGGTGATAATGGGCACCATCTCCACTCTGATCTTCACAAAAGAGTCTTCAAAAAAAATTAAATTAATGGTCCAAAAAAAATTAAAATGTGGTTGGATTTSATTTCTCGACTAAAAAGTTAATTATATTTTGCTAAGTTACTGAGATGCTTTCAAAAAATCATGTGCGGAGGCAAAGGTGCAACGTTTTCAAAAGAGAATAACAACTGGAAGCCTAAGGGGATTTAAATTCTTCATTTCTCTTCACATGCCTACTTTATCAGCTACTATYGGCTTTTAGTTATTTTAATGTTGACTAATGTGTGACTTGTACCAATACTTGCGAAGACAGTGGATGCCCAGTGGCATCTACAGTTTTTCAGAACAAATAACTTTTAAAGCAAGATGCATATAGGAACTAACTGGGATGGGTAAAAGCATTTTCTGACTTCCACACCTGGTTTCTTCTTGCCCTCCTAAACAACTTAAACTTCAATGGTCAGAATTGAACCTACTTTTTATGGTGGTGAACTCTTTTAAATCACATTATTTTAAAGACTTCCTCATCTGATTCCACCACAACTTCAACAGCAATTTTACCAATAACGCGGTAAAACATTCTGYATTCTCTACCTTATCACTCTATTCTTCTATTCAAAACCCTGCAATTTCACTGGCATTAACTATAAAAATATTATTGAACATATGTTTCATTTAAAGTCTATGATTTAAATAAGATGGGAGCAATCACGGAGGTTATGCATCATGCCCAAGGTCAGGGTTGGAGCCACCAGGATTGCCAGTGAACCCACAATCCCTGGGACCTCAAATCTATTCCATGTCCCGGGACAGTTCTCCTCCCAGGATCCTGTATGGCAGGAACGTTGGCTGTAACCCAGCAATCAGCATTCGGGATGAATCAATTCCATGATGATCAAATGCCTAAAGGAATTTTAGAAAATAACACAGAGCCCGGCAGGGAAAGCTCTGCCGCTCTCCACACCGCATGATGCTTTTCATTTCAAAGCTACTAGGCAAATTACCGAGAAAAAAGTTACTGTGAATAAAATGGGCTGCACTGTGTTAAGTAATTATCTCTAAAGTGTGAAATGGGTAGGAAGTATCTCATCTTAAAGAGGTGGCCATGATGCATATTACCTCTCTAGTATAAAGTGAACAGTCTATTTTTTTTCCTTTTTTTTTGGTTTTTTTTTTTTTTTCAATCCTGCAGGAGCAAGCACAGAAACACTTTCTTTTTTTCCTCCTAATTGTCTTTTCTGTGGGAGAGAAGTGTAAAGACTCAACATGCAAAACTGCGCTGTATTCTGCTCTTTGGACAGCACTAATGTTCCCTCACGAAACTTCTCGAGCAGTTTATCTTCAAGAAGGCTCAGGAAACACCCAACATACTATAATTATATTGACGGTCCCAAGCTGGGTAGCATGAGATGGAGGCAGGATCTCAGGGATGCAGCCCTGCTAGGAGGGGTTTGTGGAACAGGGTAAATCACAACTTGCCCTCACATGTAATTTGCAAGTACGCTGCTCTTGACACCCATTCCTCAGTCTCAAAAGCCTCTAAGAAGGTCATTTTAATATTGCAAGCACAGTATGGGTTGGGAAAAGAGCCTTAGATGCTTCTCAGATAACAGGAGATTTTTGCAGTGAATTACTACATAGATGCATAAAGACRGGCTATTTCAAATGTATGTATATCGGTTTTGATGAACAGAGGAAAATGAAGAGGAAAACATAAATAAGGATCAAAAAAGGGCTTCCTCTAAGAGAAAAAGGAACACAAATATTGGTTGTAATGAAGTGCATTCCTTGGTTTGCTAAACTACTGCTGTCCATTTTAAGGAGAACTTCATGCACATTGAAACGCTCTTGCAGAGTATACATGATATTCGGTCCCAGCTCAGAAAGAAGAGTGAGGAAGCAGTGACTAGGAGAGGGCTAGCTTGGGCTGAACRGCCAACAGGCACGATTTAGAGAAAAAAAAAATCATTAATAATCTCTTTCAACACTACAATGTCCAGCATTGAATAATGGAATATAGACTTTTTCTTTCCCCCCCCCCCAAAAAAACTATGCAGTTCATTCCAAAGAGGTCAGAAAGGGCTATGTTTTTTTCAGATTAAATACCATATGAATAATAGATCAACATTTTGGAAGAGGAACAAGTCAGGCCTTCTGAATGGGATCTCTGCAACACCCACAGCCTTTTCACGACCCGCTCCTGAGCAAGAGCAGAAGAGTATCCACCGAGTGTAAACTCATTTTGGCCTCGGTCCCAAAAGCATCTTTGAGGCTTGACCTTCAAAAGACTTTCTGTTCACGMCGAGTGCTTGGCTGGCCTTGGCCACGGGAAGGGTTTTAACGAGTTGGCGCTGCAAAACCCTCTCCAGCGATGCAGAACAAGCCTCCAAGTGCAGCGAGTGACCTCTGCTTCTCCAGCGAAGTTGCTCTATGTTAATAGCTTGTTCTGGGGCATCGGGAAGCGCTGCCTCRAGGAGGGCATGGACGCAGCACAGCAACTGCCACACTTCTATCATTATCTCAATTATATCAACGTTTGATGGCTGCCATCCTGACAGAGGCAGGGGGGTTAACAGGCCGTCGGTTTGTACTTGGAGCTAAGCGCTGGGTGATGCTGAGGGCTTTGGAAAGCTTTSCTCCAAAGTAGAAAAAACAGACAATCAATAGTGAAATACCCCATGAGGGTGGGTTTTCTGGTCACTGCCTACCTCCATGGAGGGATGTGGTCTCGTTCTGCAGAGGACATGGCAGGAGACGACCAGCTCGAGTTGGAGGTTGCATCACACGATGCACCTGCAGACGCCTCTGCCAAGTCCACCACACACTTGTGCAAAACAGAAGCACCTGTATTTACCAAGGGAGCATTTCCCAGGCTTCTTTGGAGCCACAGGAGATTSATTTTTCCCCAAAGTGCAACTGAAATGCACAACTGCATGCACCCACATACAGGCGCTTGTAGCCACAAGGATGAAATTTCCCTTACTAGATAWCTTCCTCAATCAAGATAAGAATAACCACCAATCATCAAATAAGGTAAAAAGTAGGAATTTGGGGTAGGAATGTGGGKTTTTTTACTTTTTTTTAATGAGCCTAGCACAGTCACTGTCTATGCTAGCAGTCATTTTCAACTGATGAATCCCAGGGCAGGTTACTACAGCAAATAGTTGCTGGTCGAGCTCTTTACTACTACTCTCTCAGAAAAATTCTAGTTTTGAGATCAGAAACAAACTGCAACAACAAGAAAAATAATGAGATATTGCCTCAGAAAGTTATTGTTCACCAAGAAAATGCCCAATTTTGTCATTAGATCAAAAAAAAAAGCTAGATGGCATATATCTATGCACTTACACATGTACTGGGCTTTTATCATTCAAATTCATTATATGATARCTTTTCATAAACAAAATTAAAAAAAACACCCATGATTTACTGGTTGACATATGTAATACTATCAGAAGTAAGGAAGTAAATGTTTTGTATTATGTCTTACTTAAAATATTTTACTCCTTCTAATGCTCTATAAGTTTTAGAACACATTCCAGAACCACAGACTTGCAAAGTATTAGGATGGCCTCATCAACCAAGAGTTGCCCTGCTTTTATCCMTGCATATTATTGTACAGTCCTTAATTACACGAACATGTATTATTTTTTACAGTACCACTGCTTATGCATGCATGATTGATTTCTCCATACAGGAGAAATTATCTTCATTTTTTGTTCAGTTTTTATTTTTGTAAACCTTAAATATAGGTTACTATGGGCATGAYTGTTTCCTTAGGAAATAAATCCTAGTAATCCAGCCTGATTTATATCAGCTTAAAAATTACTCCAAATTTTTAYTCCAAATCAGAATAATTCAAATGAATCTTCTGCTTTCTACATTATGGACTGAGAAATAATAYACAAATCTAAATAGATTCTGCATTTCTAAAATGTTTTCTGATTATTCTATGCATTCTCAAATAAAATAYATGGAATATTCGTGTGGTCGCCGTGAGGCCCCAGTTATGCTCTGCTGGGAGTTGGTGCACAGCAGTGGTAGGATCAGTTGGGAACGTGAATTGGGGCAAATACTATCTTTCCCTACCAAACAAGCGGTAAGTCCCCATGTCAACTGTAAATGAGAGGAAAAGACACTTTGATTTGATTTGCTGTGTAGACACTCTCCATATAACTTATTGATTTTGGGGAGGAAAAAAAAGCATTGGATTTAATTTGGCACACTGCTGAAAAATCAGTGTTTAGACACAATGATCTTTGTGATAGACTGCACTGAAAACAAACAGACCTTTTTTTCCCTGCTTCCTAAAGAGGGTTAAATAATCTGTTTTCTAAATATGATCTGCAAATATTTATTTTAAAAAGTCAATAGCCTGAATGTTCCTCTACCCAAGCGTTTTTWAAATGCCAGTTACTATAGCATCAGAGAGCAATCACACAGCTAAAAGACGCCTTGGCCAGTTTGCAGTGATAAATGTGCTCTAGCTGCAACAAAATATTTATCGAATGTTTCCCATTTGATCTTGTGGTAGGATTTATGTTGAGCTGGCAGTCCAGAAGAACAAACTCCTCTTACCTATTCCTGGAATTCATCATATTAATACATTAGAATAACTTCCCCCAAGTATATGTATGCATGCTATACTGAACAAAAAGATACGATCCCAAGACATAGTAACGCTAGCCTAAAGACCTGACAGCCACAGTGCAGGCTAGGAAAGCAAAAGAATGTTGCTTGAAATGTACAAGSTTTTGAAAAATGGTATGTTTTTGTGTTACGCTCATTTGCCTTTTGGCTTTATGTCTTATGGGACTGTTTCAAACATTTCTTTGCAAGGCTTAGATTAAATGGTTACATTAATAATTCTTTGCATGAAACAAGGATAGAGGAACTTKGGGAAAAAAATAAATAAATGGAAGTTTCAAAACAGAACAGTTAGGTACAGTGACTACAAATCATATATAATGTTTGGAGTCCTAATTGTCATCCTACTCCCTCATACCATCAAAACCTTTCTGCCTTCTAGGGCACTAGCTGCCCACTTGTTCCACATTGCTTCTATGGAGCCTGCAAAAACTATCCAACGCTTATACTCTGTTATGCAAACATATACRAATGGTGATCCATATGTATAGGTGGACTCTTCCAGCAGAAAGCTCAAAACCCTCAGCCAAGGTCAGTGTCCTCAGACTCATTAAGACACAGGTAGGCATCTTGGCTCTCACCCCAAGAGCGGGAGGTCTCATGAGAAGAGCTCCCCAGTGACAGTGGAAGAATATGGTGATGGCAAATTATTAATTAAATATATTCTCATACAGGCACAAACAGTTTAGTCATTCATCTCCTCGGACCTCTCATGTTTTTCCATTCTCSCATCAGAAATGTGACTCAATGCTTCCTCCAAAGTCACTGGCACCCGTGAGATTGCTTCTTGAACCTGYCAACACCTACAGAGCTTCAATGGAGACATCTCTCGGTCTACTGAACCTGTAGTCCCTCAGAACATTTCAAGCAAAATCTCTCTCCTCTCTTATCCTCACTGCTTCCATTTCCTCACATAAATGGTTCTTCAACATTTTGGGTTAATGGATCATTGCCAGCCTTCACTCTCGCTTGTGGATCAATACTCTGTGACCACCAAGCTTGCTATGAAAAGCACAGGGAACTATGGTGACTGCAGCCAACAACAAACTGCTTATCTTCTTCTCATGGACCATTTAGGAACTATTAATTTAGGCTCAAAAGACTAGAAATGTGCCTTCTGTTGGGTTTTTTTTTTTGTATAACAGAGAAGTCAAGTGAGCAGTAGAGGATAAAGTCATGGCTACCATGACTGTTTTCATGGAGAGATGTGAGTACCACACATTGTGGTATTCACAGATGTGAATATGGAAAGCAATAATTACAGGAGAACATTTTAACATATTTAAACATTTTAACATATTTAAATTTTATATGCCCTTTTGTCAGATATTCAGGTAATTAATTTTAAAGTTCCTTGTATTTATGCAAATATAACAAAAAAGAAACACAAAATGCTATAAAAATGGACAAAGCAATATCATCAGCAGTCTCTACATCATAATCCTATTTGAAAACACAATAAAATACAAGCRGACTGGACTTTCCTGGAATTTTCCCATATGCTTTTTAAGAGACATCTGTTCAAAGCAGAAATGTAGGGTAAATTTCTGGAGAAAAAAAGACAAAGCACAGTATCTACCCTTACTCCCCTATAGATTACACTGTTTAGAGCAATTTGTTTGGGGCATTTTATGACCTTTTCCGCTTGTATGAATTTCCCCTGGATTTGGGGAGTCTCGCAGAGAAGCACTGAATCAAGTCCAGGAAGCTTTTAYATGAAGAGCAAAAATGGACTTTTAGCTCGGCTTTCTGCATCAACAGACACGGACCCATATTTAACTCGCTTGTCCCACTTAAATCAAGTGCTTATTATACAGGGACATCCCCCACCACCCCCAGCAATTGAGCGAGCTGCAAACAAACTCGGTTTCCATGCTGATATAAGGAGAGCATATTGTACTGATCACAACCACATGAAACACTGTCACATTTACAAATAGGGGCAGGATTTTAATTTAAATGTCATTTTTAATTTCCACTATTAGTCTTCCTCRCTATTATTCTCTCCCTTTTTATTTTTCTCTTTAATCCAAAACCACCAAGTATCTTCACATTTTTATTTTAATTACATACTTAACTACTCCCAGTTATTAAGCAACATACCAAGGCTGTAYCACCAAACTGGCACTATTCACGTTTCTCTGCATGCTAAGCAGGTCAAATTATATCACTCATATGCTGTAGTGCATCTTTGCTGCAAGTAAATCCAGGGAATAASGTCCTTGTGCTGTTATAACAGATTGCCATGTTGCTTCAGCAGATTTTGAACTAATATTAGTGGTAGTATCAGTTTATAAATCAGCCGGGTTGGACACATTTTTCTCCTGATTACCAGTGCTATATCCCTAGAGATGTATATTCATACAACTTTTTGTCTCTAAAAATGAACTGCTTCTACTAGTCCTATCAAATTCCTGCAAATTTCACATAGTATTAGCCCCTGTGAATTCACATTTTTTCCCTTTGTCCAATATTGTATTTCTCCATATCAATAGCCCCCTGCTCTCARTCTTTCCAAATCAATTCCACTTCTGTTTTCACTCTCCTTTCATTACTCACAGTCTCAGCCTCACAAATTGCCAGTCCCTGCTCTTCTGTCTCGCTGCARTATCAGATGCTCAATACACAAGCCTTGCTTCAACCCAGCTTCTTGCAGAAAGACAGCGAGCCTCGACCAGCTCAGGTTTATTCTGGCCATATAAACGTGATGACCACATGAGCTCAAAATGATCAAGTGCCACCTAGGAAGGGTCCGGATACCCAGGATACTGCCTTTTCCCAGGCCATTCAAGCAGGGCACATGCAGGAGCACTCCAAGCCACCTGTTTTAATGGATACAAACCAAACCAAACCATATCAAAACAAAAAGGCAACAGGATTGCCACTGGGAGCTATGTTGAATGCAYGTGTGGGATGCTTGGGAAGACGCCACCTAATACACATGGGGTGTTTCACGTGTGCCCATCTCCAGATGCAACTCCCAGAAACGAAGCCGTGGGATGACCTTGTGTCTGATCAGGTGGGAAAGCAGAAAGAGAATAGCACAATAGAACAAGGAGAATAGCACATCTAGTAGCAGAGCTGATAGATCGTACCATGAGGGAAAAGAAGATCCCATGTGTTTTTTATAGGGGGTGTGGGATCCAAGGCTGTGCTAGGAGAAATTTCCTAACATGATTCGGTGAAATATCTCTGTAGAGATTTAAAGCCTCTCACACCAAAGGGATTGAGAAGTTCTGAGTCCTGTGGTGCCAAACTTCTGCACACCCTRTGGTGGAAACTTAAGCCTCAAACACAACATGATTGAGACGAGGTATGTGAGTATTAGCATGCTGGGACAACAAGAGTAATAGGACACATGAGATAGTAAATATGTTCCAAGATGCAGGTTACAAATATTAATTAAAAAAAAAAAAAAAAGAAAGAAAGAAAAGCAAAAATAGAAAATACAAGCCAGAAAGCAAAGCCTGGGAAAGCTGGGAAAGTTTTGCTTTTTGTTTTGTCTTTATCCTGTAAATGCTTAACTAAGGTATCATAATTCTGTAGATGGGAAAACCATATCACTAGCCRGGGACGAGTTGAGGCAGCTCAGCTCCAGCGTGGGCTTCCTGTGCGGCGTTTGTCATGTCAGTTTAGTCTCTTTCTACTTTTTCTATCTGTTTTATAAGTGGGAATATTTCACAGAGACATTCCAAAGATAAACGATATAAAAAAAAATTGAAAGTACAAAAATACCATTGTACTGGAAGCTACAGAAGTATTTGAGATAGATAGAAGTGTCTAGAGTATTGGACAGGTGTCAAATAAATTGAAAGTAATAATGTAATAGATTATTCCACAAGAGCCAAACTTTCATGGAAATGCTGTTAAGATAACAAAAAAAAAATGTATCAGCTTGTCATTTATTGCGTGTGTGTGGGCTTGTAAATAACCACCCCAACACACCAAAACAAAACYGCTTTAGTATATCCCTGGGAGAATATTGCCACTGAATAAATAGCTGAAGCTGTTCCAATACCACAAACCTAAGCTTTGAGAGAGAGTCTTYTAATCAAATATATTCTGCATATATGCTAGGGCCTGAGCAGTGAGGGTGACCTTGAGGTATTATAGTTTAAGGCAGGCAGGTGTAGACACAACTTAATGGATATAATGTATGTCAGGACTTCACTGAAAATAATTAATGCTTTGGARACTCCTCAGGGCCATAGCTGTCCAGCTTCATGAATTTTTACAAATAATGCAGGTAATCAGTAATTCAAATGTTATGTCTAGCTCATAGCGACATGATACATGAATGTAATATGTCTTCTCACTTTATGGCTATAAATGAGGAGACATGTGTCTATTTCCACAGCAGAACACTGAAAACATTTCTTCAGAGTGTTATCTCATATTAAAATAAAAGTTAAGGAAATGCATAATTCAGCACAAAGCAGTTGTGTCATTGGCACCATTGAGCTCTACGGGAAGAGATTTCACATGGATGAAATGGCAATGACCAGAGCCACACTTCTGTAAGCAGCCATGGGATCAGACTTTCAAAATGGGGAGAAAAAAATATAAGTTCTTGTAGGCTTTTTGATTTAAATTACAGAGTTAATTTCTCCTCTATGTTCTACCTGGGCAAGTGGAAGAATGAGGCATAGCTTAAACTGCCTAYGAAGGTTACCTAAAAAATCTTTCCTTCTCACTGTAGGACTTCTAAATTCCCAGCTCAGCCCTAGAATGACAGGGAGATGATCTGTTTTGTTCAAAGTCAAAGAACTACAACAAAAAAATGAAAGTAGAAAAGGTGAGCACAGGAGTAGCATAGGTGAGTTGTTTTATTCTCCTTCCACCATCACTGCTAGAGGTGGATGCTTCCTTCTGTCTCTCAGTTCTGTTAATACAATTATCTATGCCATATAAGAGCTTACTACGTAAAAGCGATCCTTTGACTCGCATAGAAATGACAGAGAAAGGTCTGTTCTGGGTCCATCAATGTTTCATACTGTCATTAATGACCTAGGTGATAGAATATCAACTATGCTTATTAAATTTGTAGGTGACACCAAGCTGAGAAGCCCTGAAAGTGCTCTGGAGGGCAGAATAAAAATTCAGAAGGATCCTGACAAATTGCAGCTATGTCCTCAAATAGGGAAGGGAAAAGAAAGACACAATTCAATAGGGTCATGTTCAAGATGTGCACTCAGTCACGAATAACCAGCTATAAAATACCAAATAGGTAGTAACTAAGTGGCAAATCTGTAGGAAAGGTTCTCAGGGCTTTTGTGAGTCACAAGCTGAATGTGAGTCACAGACATCACCCAGTTGCAGAGGAGGCAATTTGTCGGTGAGAAACCCCAGCCATAGCTAGGGAGACACAGGAGGCAATCCATGCACTGTCCTCGGAGCTAGCAAAGTCTCTTTGATGTACCAGGCCTGGGAAACTCTTGGCTGGTAGGAGTGAAACACCGGGACAGACTTCCTTGGGAAATCTTCACACTCTGGAAGTCTACAGAAGGAGATCATGTGTCAAGAATGGCAAAACTGATTCCCTCAAGTCATTTCCCTCTAATGGAAAGGTGAACTAGRTGACTTCTTACACTCATTGCACTARCTAGGAAGKTTAATTTTGCAACGACTTGTGCAGCTGTATTTACCTGAAAGAATTACAKGAACCACAAAATCCCAGAAKGGCTGAGGTTGGAAGGGACCTCTAGAGATCATCTAGTCCAACCCCCTGCTCCAGCAGGGACACCCAGAGCAYGKGGCACAGGGTGGCATCCAGGYGGGTTTGGAAGATCTCCAGAGAAGGAGACTCCACAGCCTCTCTGGGCAGCCTKTTCCRGGGCTCTGTCACCCTCATAGGAAAGAAGTTCCTCCTCACCCAGAGAGGAAACCTCCTACACCTCAGCTTAAAACCATTGTCCCTTGTCCTATCACCAGTCACTATGGAAAACAGTTTATCCCCTTCCGCCCTACAATCATATCTCAGGAATTTGTACATGTTGATCACATCCTCTCTTARTCTTCTCTTCCCTAGGCTAAACAGGCCCAGCTTGCTTAGTYTTTCCTCATACAGCAGGTGCTCCAGTCCCTTAATCATCTTCGTCGTCCTACGCTGGACCCTCTCYAGAAGCTCCACGTCCCTCTTGTCCTGGGGAGCCCAGAACTGCACCCAACATTCCACATTAAACAGATAGAATAGAGCTTGAGATTCCTACCTTTTTCACAGACTTTCTTTAAAATGACCAGTTAGATGGAAATCTCCAAGGAAAGACAGACTAACTTTTTCTGGAGTGAGTCTGTTCAAACAACATCAGGTTTGCCCACAAATGAGCGGGAGCCTGAAACCTCTGCCAGCAAAACCACCATGATGAGAACAGGGCTAGGCTCAGGGAGGTTGATGAAAGCAGGAGTAGGGCCAGACAAGTTAGTGCAAGGAGGACCAGAGAGCCGACTTTTTAAGTTAGATGAGTGGCCTTTTTTAAGTTAAAAGCCTTTTTTTTCTGGTGTTTTTCAGGGAAGAGGCAATTTCATTTCAATGTTCCAGTTACTTGAAAATAAGAATAAGGCCACTCTAAAAATGTGTCCCAGAACTTWAAGTTCTCTATAGGCAGAGAATTATTTATGAGGAGATTCCAACATACTGGGATTCAATATTTGAGATATCTACAGTCCATGGTACTGGTAGGAGTCCATGTCAACTTCTAGGTACCTTTAAAAGATCAGAATAGGCACCCTGAAATTCTGCTTACTCCACATATTCTGAGAAACAAGATTAAAGACTGATCGCTTTTAGATTTAAAGTAAAAAATGCAGAATATAACTAGGGAATATAACAATAGAACTCCGACTAAAATTAGCTGGTAAAACTCACTTGACCAYCTTTGAAATCTTCTCTCTGTAGCCTACTCCATTCTCCTCTCACCACTGAATGTCTAAAGTAACTGTATTACACTGATGTTGCTGAAAGCAGAAAACGAATGGAAAAAGTTTATGGAAACGCTGATTTCTCATATCTTGATCAAGTAACACATAAAAGAATAAAATCTACATTTTATTTCTAGGGATTGAATACAGCTAGGAGTAGTGGACCATATTTACTCTGTTAAACTATATACTTTTCTCTTTCTTGCTAATCTGACTGGATTAAAAATTTCATACAAATGCAGTTTTTCCTTTACAAAGTGGAATGTTTTTTCAGCTTCAGAAAATGTCCGGAAAAAAAAAGCTTATCTATACACAAAAATGTACTCAATTAGCCTTGCCATGATGCTATTAAAATGGTATTTTCTAATATCACAATACAGAATAAACATATTGCAAGAAAGCAAATACAATTTTAGTCTACTGTGACTACTGAACTGGTCCACTCTTTGCTTAGTAGCAAGACATCTTGAAAAGCTGCCCTACAACGAAAAAAGTGAAGCCATCTAATAAGCCTCATTGATGTCTTTTTGATATCCAGCCCCTTTACATTTCAGCAGATACTTCATCCTGCTGAAACACAGGAACAGCACAAATGCCCATGGACTACTATATTTTGCAAAGCCCATATGACCATTTTTAAAACCACATTAGTGGTAGGAGAGCTTGCAATTTGTCCTAGGATCATAAAATCTGAGGTCTTGACTAAGTTGATGTTGTAGCTTATCACCAAAAGGAGCAGATTTTCCAAACTTGGAAAAAAATCAACGTAAACACCATGCTTGGACCACGACAACAAGATGTAGGATTTTAGTATCTATTTGCAGTAGGAGGACTAAAGAAGTTAGCTTGATGTTCCATTATTTTAACCAGGAATAACTGCCAAGAATCTCCCCACTGCAGGAAATCGTCGGGATGCATTTCTGAAGTGCATCCTTCARTGCTGCACTTGGCAATTTAACGGCAAGTTGCATAGTTTGGAGTAGAGGGAAGAGACCTTCAAATCTGTGCTTTGCATTTACTCATAGGTGCGCAAGGCCCTATTTCAAGGCTGCAATAGAAATTTTGACCAAGTGCCCTGTGGCAAATCTGAAATACTGGCCCGGGGGCCCCAATGAGACATAATTTACACCAGCAGCTAGAACAAATCTAGCTTTCCCCATCCACTCCTCTAAAGTCATTATTGACCCAAGGGAAAATGCTGGCCTTAAGCAAGTTTTAATAAAGACTCTGGTGGAGTAGCATTAATGAGAAACCAGCCACTTAGCCGCGATGGACCCAGGACCTGGGTCTAATTCTGAGGTTCTTGGGAGTCTTTCCAGAGATGAAACAGACGTCCAAAAGAGATTTAATTACCTTGCTCGTGAATTTGTTACATAAAAATCAGTCAGGCTTAAAGGGACCAATATTCCACTTGTCCTATATGAGCATAATTTATTTTAAGGCTGATTCTGCGAAATAAAAATACCCATGGTGTAATCAAGTCTGCACTGAAAAGCAAAGGTTTCACTAAACCAAGAGATGCATGAACACGTAAATCTGGTCTTAAGTATTGCTAGGCTGTATAGCTTTTTGCCATTTATTTTAAACAATTAGTGTTTATACCTATTGGTCCCTGAGCCATATGATCTGGCATCATGCTACAGTTTGTGGCAATCCTAAAGTTTTTTATGCAACTGCTGCAAATTCTCTACAAATTAAATCAGGAAATGAGAAAAGTTCCAAAAAAGTGCACATATTGCACACCTGCATTTCACTTCAGAAAAAAAATAAAATAAGATTTATTAACCATGCCTCTCTTGGAACCTTTTTAACCACCAACTGCAAAATAAGACCTTGTGGATGTGATTTGGTGAAATTAGACTGCAGTCTCGGCTCTGAAGGATGGAACAAGGGCCCTTTGGTTTACTTGGGACTGTGGATGGAATATAGGCTGCATATAGCAGCATTTTGAGCAAAAGAGGGGATCTGAGAAAATTCTCACTTCTAAGATGCTGATATACACCACTCTGCTCTTCTCATCTCCCAAGAGAATCCATACTCAGGTAGACCAAATATAATGCAGGGACATACAAATATATTTGGATACCTTTTGATACCTCACAACTTTAAAAAAGTTTAATCAAGCTTTTCTTCTGGTGCACAGAGAAAATAAATAACATCAAGGAAGGGAAGGTTTGCACGCTACGCTGTAAAGCCAAACCATCAAACATAAAGCCAGTACGTTGTATTTGCAGTCAACCGATTCACTTATTTCACATAAAAAAGTTGCCGGTGCTAATCCTTTTTATGAAATCTCCTAAAATATTTTTTCTTAAGTTATAGGAGAATCATTGTGTGCTTTATGATCCAGGAGGAGAGGTGCTTGTGGGCCTCTTTTTTATTTTCCTTTGGTACATTTTGATTTCAAATCAGATGCTACGTGATGTTTCCAATAAAAGTGGAATCGAATCACGTTTCTGTGAGGCTCGTAGCCATTTATACAGGGGAGATGCAGTAGGTGTGTGCAGGGGGGTGGGTAGGAACAAAATATTATTAGTTTGAATGGAGAGGAAATGTCATGAAGACTGGAGTTGCCATCTACTGGAGTGTGCAAAGAATGACAACTGACATGTAAAAAAACATTCCAGAACCGAAAACACTAGTCAAAATAACAGTTCAAATGCATCGCATATTGCTATACAYCTAAACAAGTTAAAACAGAACTCTTCCTGGATGAGGAGTTATTCACTGCTCTGAGCTTTTGAATAAGCTAGGAGATGCTCGAGGAGGCTATATTAAAAYAATCTCGTTTGCCTTTTACCCACGCTCAGCACAAGACTGTTTATCACCTCTCATCACAACACAGATAATTCTGCTTTCAAGCTCTGAAAACATAAACCAAGGTCAGAATCTGCAAAGAAGAGAGTGGCTCGTTCTTCGAATATGAGCACCTAGTCTCGCACGGSTGCGTTTTTGAACTACTTTTGAACACACAAAAACATTATAAAATATCCTCAGCTGATGAAACACTGACAGATACAACAACACTCTCCTTAGAGCTGTGTTTCACTGGAGACAGGTACCCAATACTCACTGTGCACTCCCAGTGACAYGCCACACGCTCAGATGCAAGCAAAAAGCTATTCTCTCTTCTGCTTGCACAGAGTCTGAAGTAGAAATTTTATTTCCTCTGTACAGACCTTGCAAAAGACACTAACCCAAATATTTAYCCAAGGAAATGAATATAATAAAATTTCCAATCAGAGGCAAACCTGTCAAGGACAGCCTATAGGAGAAAACAATAACTACAATATTTAAGTCTTTAAATACCCATAAAGGTGGCATTAAAGATTTTGATATGGACATTTAAAACGTATGTAAGGGCTTTAAATGAAATCATACAAAATTAGCAGGAGACATTATTTTCATTCTAGCTGCATCAAAACTCAGTGTATTTGCAGAGAGATACGCACCTTGGATGAACACTCAGCTAAAAGCTATCCACATCCACTACTTTTTAAAAAAACAAAAACAAAAAAACCAAAACAAAACAAAAAAAACCCCCAAAAAAACCCCACTTTTTTTATATTTAATGAACATATTTGTTAGTCTCCTGTTAAATCTTTTACATGAAGTGCCTGGACAGAAGTCACTGACATGTGAACTACGTTATTATGATTAATGGAGTTCATACATAAAGGGTTATTTCTCTGCAAAACGTCAGATTGAATAATTACTGGAATTAATCCCAGAGGGCTTTAGAAAATTTTCTGCCCAGTTTCAAGTCACATTTTTATCACATTTTTCTTTTGACTAGAGGGCAATCTTTAATTGCAGTTTAAAGTAAAACAAGTACTGTAAGCAATTCATCAAACATTATGAAAAATGATGTATTTCCCTCACAGTCCTTGAAAGTAGCTAAGTCACTTTTTACCCTCATCTTTAGGCAGAAAGACAAAATCAAATCGATATACAAACTGCTTTTGTTCTCCCTCAGACACAAAGAGAAAACTTACTGTTGATATTCTTCATAGATCCAGAAGGTCTAGAATACCCTAGAACTGCCGCAGTGGATTGTTACTTGCAATACTGTTAAGTAAGGAATATATGATGGCATAAGCTGATCTCTTGGATTTGTTAAATCTAATCAGTATTTAATGGATACAATGGTGCCTGCCAGAAAATCCAGAAAGTCAGAGAATACTTTTCAAAAGACTCAGAGCTCAGCTTGTATTAGGGAAGCATCAAGGCTCAGGATTAACACTGCTAGTGAAGTCTCCAACAGGCGCCACAGTCCTGCACGTTGTGGACCAAGGAAAAGCAACATCTGAGGGGTTTTTTTKGGGGGGATATATCTTTTATAGTTGCTGTTGATAGTATTTTATGTGGGCTAAAGGTAAAGGAGTAAATGTCTTCCAACAACATTTTATCCCTCTGGCAAAAGACAGGGCTCTTCTCACTGCATCTGCAATGTCTTCTGGGGCTTCTCGCCTTCAACACACAACATGGACAGGAAAAAGGGTAGAAGAGACTTCTGCTGACTAACTCTGCAGTCCAAGCTCAGTAGAAAAGCAKGCTGCAGAAAGACAACATGTCTAAGCCTCCGTAGTACGGATTCTGTTTCCAGGACTATTGCATTCACTAATTCTTGTCCAAARATTATTGCCTCCAACACCCACATTATGTTGTTTATTGTTGTCCGCACTAGGAAATGGCAATAGGAATGAGAACAGGACTGTCTCCACTTGGACACAATACGCTAGACACTATATAGGRGCACCTTTAAACGCTTCTCTGCTCAGCAACTGCTAGTTCCACTTTCACGAGCATGAAAACCGTGCCCCACCTGCCCCAGTCACTGCCCTTCCAACCTCAGCTGGCATATTCTGGAARCAGGACACTTTTTGTCCTCAAATCTTGCAATTCCCCAAATGGGCCCAAGGTGAACAGCACGTGTGGTGAGGCTGGTTACAGCTGGGCTGCCAAATGATGCTCTGGGGAAGAGTCAGGAGCCGCTGCCCACGGCCTGCTGGGCTGGCAGAAGAAGCAGAATCGCTGGATTCAACACACTGTGGGACGTGCTCCAAAGATATCCCCCCACTGATGTCAAAGAGTTTCCCACCACTTATTGCCCACCTCCTTAAGATTGCTGTTTGGAACGTTCCTGATAGAATCATCAAAAAYGGTTATTTTTCCACAGCCTCTACTCAGGCCTATGGAGCAGACCCTATCTGTTTAAATTCATAAACACCTTTTCATAGATAAAAATMTTTGAATAATGGGGAAAGAACTACAATATATCTTGAACCACAGGCATTTCACAGATACTGACCTTTGATTTTGATTTTGAGGCTCTAACTAATAAAGCTTGGCTCTATACCAAATCTGAAGAAGAAAATCAAGCACTCTCTTGTCAAATTATAATTAATTTGCACTACAAAAAAAAGAGTAARAGCCAAGTGTTCTTTAAATGGTCTCTAGAATTCAAAACACATACTGAAATGTCCYATATCTTGAAAAAGAGGCTGATTCTTTCAGTCAATTATGCATCCTTCTACTAATTTAAAATATAAATCGAGTCYAAAAATACAATAAGCTCTTCATTTTACATGAATATAAAAGACTCAAAATTATCAATAAGAGAAGAGACATGATACTGGGTAAACATATGTTAATCAAAGCCTAGAGTTTTATTACTATTTGTCCCCAAATCTGCTGTTTCATCTTGTATAACATATATAATGTGTGATTATATATATATATGTACATACATGTTGTAAATGTCTCTGTGTGCATGTGTGCACATGTAWATATTTTACAGCTTTGCAGGTAAGGTCAGAATCATCTTTGTATCTGTTTCCAGAATTCACCATTCAATTATTGAGAGCAATACTGTATTTTCTTGTATTTTTCTTGCAAGTCTCCAGACATCTAAATAGGTAGAAAACAAGACCAAGCAAGAGCTAGGAAATCATAGTTCGGAGCCTGTCCATACATTGGTTCTATCAAAATTAAGTCAATGAGCAAAGCTAAGCTACCCAAAGCTGAGTGCACATCTGCCACACATGGATCACCCCTGCCATATGAGACTGCTCAGTATATTTAAGTCATTTAAGGAGAGGTCGGGTTGTTCTCTTTTTTTAGAAGGCATGACTATCTGTTGTTATGCCTTTAAGAATGTCCTTCTGAGACTCCTGACCCRTCATTGCTGCTCTTAGACATTACATCAGTTGCAAATAATACGTAATTAAGCCATAAATATTTTAGGTAATCAACAAATTGTCTTCTTTAAGTTTGAAAAAGAACATCACAGTGTCTCCTATCTGAAATGTGAATCTTCAACTTGATTTCTGCATTGCTATTTCTATGTACTAGCTAAGCCAGATTCCCTCTAATCTCCCAGTAAGATGCAATACACCAACAAAAACCTTAACTGTAATTTCCAATTTTCATCCTAAGTTTTCCCTTCAGATCATATATATAGATATAATCAGAATAAAAGGATGGAGGCATAAAAATGATGGTTCTCAGACTGCCAAAATATACCAAGAAGCAGACATWGCCACAAATAATACAGTCTGCCAAACGTCTCATTGCCTGCTTATCTATAGGTGCTTTGCTATAGTTTAACATCGACTTCCATGACTACGGAATCTGGTTAACATTGTGCAGATTTTTTGGAATTCTAGGAGTCAGATTTAAAAACATTCTGAATTATATAACTTCCAAGGAACRCTACCAGAAGCACAGTTTCTCTGCAACAGTCAATTTGAATTCCTCTGTGATGAAAGAGAGCTCAGTAAAGGCTTTATTGCATTTCAAAATACTTATTCTTTATGGAAATACGTAAATCTATTTTCCAACAGCACCAACTGTGGCACCAACCTACTTTCCTGGTAATAATGTAYCCATGGAGGTCAGAACAGTTTTGTTATCTTCTACACTTTTTCATTGTCCATTAAAATACGTTTGGAAAGAAGCCAAAGAAACAGATTAAGAAGAATTGATTGTCCAAGACTGAGAAGAAAAGATTTTCTTCTCTGGGAAAAAAATTCCAAGAACAGTTCATCCATTTGTGAAAAGACTTTTTAGGAGATTGCCAGGAACAGCTTTTAAGTTGTTCGTCGTTGCTTTCAATAATKGATTTCATAAATTCCTCTCAATTCTCTCAGTTCCTGCACCTTGAAAGACAGAAGAGTATGTACTGCTGCCTCATCAATAAAAAWGGCAAATTGCTTTACACCAAGAAGGTTATCCCGACGCAGCAGTAACAGCTGCTCTGGGGAAGGAGCGTGTTGATGTGGTTATACCCACAGCCCTAGGTCCCTAGGTTCATCCTCAGCCAAGATGCTGCCTTGAGCTGCACCAGAGGAAGGAGATGTTGGCACGACAGGTTACAGGGAAGATTTYTCATGCTCCTAAATAGCTCTGCTACTCTGTCATTCTGCAGCATATTTGTGGCTGAACCATCCTCCAGCCTATCTTAGGCTTCCCTACAAATGCTTCCCACAAGACTTCCCAAGACTTTTGTAGAGTTATTAATGAGGAGGAGTTAGCTGAAAAACAAGGTGAAAATTTCCACTTTGCCTCTACACAAGGAGTTGCAACAAGCAGATAACCTGATGGCAACAGGGCAGTCTTTGCTGAACTGGGAGGCTATATGATCCTCCACAGCTTGATTACTATTCCAAACAGAATGCTTTCTGTGCTTAATAACACTATTTATTTTTCCAATACACTTGAACATTCACAATCTATAAGACTGTCTAGAGCTTCTACAGCCCATCCAGAAATTCATAGACAATTTCACAGATATTTAGAAGAGTCGGCAACTTATTATGTCAGTAATGAGTGGATAAGGGAAACACTTCATTTTACCACTGATACATTTTTCTAAAAAGCGACATTTCTCTAGTGCATTGACAACTCTACACACAGGTCTATATGTGATGACACATGATATACGCTATCGAGTATGGCTGATGATGGTAATAGAATGCCTGGACAGGAAAATGAAGGTTTATTACATTGTTAAAAACAATACGGCCATTTACATAAGAATATCTATTGTTTAAAGGCTGTAACACATTCACTGTGTCTATTCTGTGCTCATAATAAGGCAAGAAATGAATGGTAGTTATTGACATTACTTCGACATATTGAGTGGCGAGGGATATTTTGGTCAAAAGCTTTTGTTGAACAAAAGCRGTGTATTTTTACAGTCACTTAAAGAGCCATATTATACGTCTGATGGACTTGTCCAATAACATTCTGAATTCTCTTTAGTGGATACAGGTGGCCAAATGTTAGCGGTGTCCAAGATGTAAATATTACAAAAATAACAGATTTAATTTGCTTTACTTAGAGACACATCTCTTCCTTCCTTTTTCTCTTTTTAAACTRTTCCTTTATAAGAAATGCCATGGTCCAGTGCACTCGAAAATTAAAGACTACCGTGCGAGATCAAGGTTTGAGTCTGTCCATTCACGAAAGGAAATTAAAATCACCACTAAAATTCCCACTTCTTATTAKACTGATAGATAGCACTCAGGAAATGCCCGAAGGAAGAAAATATAGTCACAGTATTTCATATACACTATTAATAAACAAAAGTAGTTATATGCTCTTTTGTTTTTCTACATTTTTGTTGGTTAACATTTGGTTAACATGAAGTATTTGTATGTGCCTATGTAGACATTAGGGGCAAGAATCTATTTCTATTCACTCTGGTCCAAAATCCATGTACTGGATCACAAACTTAGACCTATTAAATACCTAGGCATCCACTGTAATGCCGAGGAATATAAGGAAATATTAAGTATGAAATACTTCTGAGACCAGTTAAGTGATGTGACRTTAATTTGAAGCTTATATTCAAATCTGTAGACTAAATGCATTGAAAGACATTTTTCAACCTGTAGGCTTTTGAGAATCACTGCTGGGCTATGCCCACGAATCACAAGTATGATGAAGCCAATAAACAGCTTCCCAGTTAAACTTTCTAAAACTTTACTTATATTGTTCTTCCATAACCTACTTTGCATCARTTTAATCAATCTCCCTTAAATACATATAAACTTAGTCTGTACGCCTTAAAATGTTTCATAATAGCACACTTAATAAAGCTAATTTAAATCTACTCATTTATAGAGATTTGCCAGAGGCTTTGAAACTTCAGAAAATGTGTAAACTTAACAGTTTGGCTGTGATAACAGCTTAGTCTGTGGATGTTAAGCCCTCTGCATTACAGTCATGCTCAAAGAGGATTCCTAGGTTTATTGCAACAAAGAGCACATTTATAAAAGCTTAGCAAATTTACCAAAAGAGACCAAATTTACAGAAAATACTGCAGGTCTAAGACATATATTCACTCAGCTTTGCCTTTGCAGACCTGGGTTCCTCAACCCTTGGATGTGGTCAATGCCCTGTCTCACACTGCAACCCTGTCCATGTACTGAGGTCTCTTCATTTCTCATGTTCTTGAATTCTCTTTCTCAAGCACATTTTGGGCAAATTGAAGTGGAGTCTTTCGTGCAGTAGATGCTTGACACAGCTGCGAGCCAGTGTGCTTAGGGGCAGTGATTCTGGGCCCCTAATTCTAGTTGTCAGTCTTTCAGCTTCATGCAATTAAAGGTTTTCTGCTGTCTGCTCTAATTTTTACCTCTTGTAACCAAATKATAATAGATTATATGCCAGTGTGGGAGTGGGCAGGCRRGTTAGGATCCAAGCTGTATTGCAASAAGCATYGGTGAAGAAARTATTCAACTCYTTGCAGCAGTGYRTATCTAGGTGTTCCATCTCTGCTAGAGGAATTCTTTGCTCTACATATAGGATTTASATGGTATCTWAGTGATTATCACCATCACCTGATTKGCAGCAAATGTCAACCTCCCTTGATGACACAGCTGAGATTTTTAGGGCTACCTTTGCAGACCTGCTCCAAAATTGTTTTGTGGCAGAAGGCATCAAGACTCAGCTCCAAGAAGACTGACAGGGTTGTAACCCCATGAGGGATGCAGTCTTCCTGCTATGAAGCGGGATCTGTCTACTTCAAGCCTATTTTTACTTTTTTCCTGATGATTACACCAAAATATTGAGAACGCTAACATGGAATGTGTTCTTGGAAGAGGATTTTCCAGTGTCTTCTCTTTCCTGCTTTTTTTATTACCTTTTGCCTGCTTTTGTGTACAGAGGGAGAGAATCAAGGTGTACTGCAACCAGTGGACGCCTGCACAAACAGTCTGCTTTGAATAAGACAGTGTGATCTCAGGAGAGGAAGAACATGCTCCGTTTTCCTTCTCAAATGCTCAAACATGTAAGAGGTTTATATAGTATTAAAGCATCACATTTTTCTCTCCTAGTCGTTACTCACACCAAAATACAAGGGCTACAGAGAGCAGAGGCAAGGCATGTAAATAAACTGAAATGGGAGCATAAAAGCACATTGATTCCCACGTCCTGGAACTGCAGTCCAAATTGTTTTATATTTGTAATTCATTTAAGGAGACTGTTTTGAACAAATACATTCGTAATGAAGCTCTTTTGCACATTTTTTATGCATGAGAGCCYAAGTTTTCTGGGACTTTGGTAAAACAACTTTTACTGCATCAAATCACTGCATGCCTTGATCTACACCAGCACTGACTCAAAGCAGCCAGTCACACTCAAATACAATGCACAGCTCTACCGTTCTCTATCAAATGCTTCAAAAGCAAGGTTTTTCACAGGAATATTTGCTGTTTAAAGGGGAAAAAAAAAGACCCAGAAAACACAACATGTTTGCCCTGCATCCAGCACTTCATAACCTATGTTGGCTCAAAAGGAGAATTAGCACCATCTTCTGCAATACTTGCATTTCCATGTCAAACTTCATCATGAGCAAATTTGTGCAGAATCCTGAGGTGTCAGCTCTGATCACATTCACCAGCACCAAGGTTTTACAGTCTTTTTCCTAATAGGAAAAGATGGCCAGCCTTTTCCTGACAGAAGGATTGTATATCTCTCACAGTCGGTAAAAATTTCAGAGATAGCTTGCTGCTGATGCGTTCCCCATAGCTAATGAGCACTGAAAATTATTAGGGGAGGATTTTTTTGGGGGGTTGCATGGAAAAAAAAGGGCACAATCTGCAAAACTTATTAACTAATTGGGTTCCAAGTCCCCTCTTTTCATGCCACCAATGCAGCCAGAGCAACCTATATGTCGAGCTTATTCCCCAAGCACAGTATCCTTTATGCTGCAAGAAGAATAGTTTTGTGTGCCATAGTCTGCACTGAAAAAAAGAAAAAAAGGAAAAAAAAAAAAAAAAGAAAAAAGCTTTTAGGAAAAGCATGTGCTGAACACACACAAAATATGCAGGATGGAAAAAGCTCAAATGTAATTAAAGCTTATATGAAGCTGGACATCCCTATTTGCAGAGCTCTGCCTGCATTTCTATGAGAGAGAATGCACAGAATTTCAAGCGCCGCTCTCTATAGACAGTGTCAGAATAAAACCGCATCCCCCCCGCCCCAAACAAAAAAAAAAGACTCCGAAAGGCAAATCTCATCATCAAAATCAGAGGAAAAAAAAAAAACCAACAATCCAAGGATACTGCTTTGCACATCCATCTCCCCCAGACACGGAACCAAGTGCCTCCCTCCCTCTCTCTCTCTCTCTCTCTCTTTCTCTCTCCCCGGTCTAACGCCCTGACGACTTCAGACTTTGGGAAGGGAGGAAGAGGAGCCCTAACGCCGCGGCTGCCGAGCCGGGCGCATGGCCGGCCGGCCGCGGAGCCCTCGCCAGTCCCTTGGAGGGCATATATATTACTTGGGCGGCTGGCGCCCGCGGCTGCTTTTTTGCGCCCACCCCCTTTTCCGCCTGCCCCTGCCYGAGCTGCACGGTGCAGGCGTGCAATCCTGAGCGGCTTACGACACTCAGTGAGCACTAGGTGCCTCTGCATGCTCTAGCGGCGCGCCGCTCYGCCGAAGGGACGGGCTCTACCTCCTGCCTCGGCGCCCAGCATCACCCAACGGGGGAGAGCGCCGACACAGAATGGGAAATAAAGCTGCCCTTTAGCCGCTCCGCGCGGGAAGGGTCGTTCTCTCTCTCTATCTATCCGGAGTAAAAAAAAAAAATAAAAAAATAAGGAGGTGCCGGTTGGTGGTCGTGGCAAAACGATGGACCTTAAGCAGACGGCGAAAGCCGGCGGCGTCGCTGGGCGAGAGTTTGGAGGCTTTCTCGCGGCGCGGCGGTGACCGCAGAGCGGAAGGACGGAGGCAGAAGGAGAAGACCGGAGCTCATGCACCTAGTTCTGCAAACTTGCGGGTGCGAGGAGGCGGCTCGGGGAGCGAGCCGGGCAAGGCTCTAGCTGGGCGAGCAGAAGCAAAGTAAGACATTGTGAGCGTGCCAGCCTTGCACGCCGCTGAAAGGGACGGCACTGGTAGCACAGAGGGGTCTTTTTTAGCTCCGCATATAATTAGTGCAAACACAAAGGAAGCAACTGAATGGAGGTTGTCACTCTCTGGAAAAGGGTGGGTAAGACACTTTTTAATTAAATTCTCTCATGAAGAAAGATTTTTTTTTTTTCCTTCTGTCTATCTCTCTCTCTCTCCTTTGCTGCAGCATTTAACATGAAAAAAATCACTGTCGTTTTACCTTTGAATGTCTGTGAACTTTAACGCGGCATAGCTCCTGCATGCTGTAAAGTGAAATATCTGGCTCTGTGTCTGTTGCGTTTGTCTGCCTTTCTCCGTTTTTTTTTTCCTACCCCCCCCACCATCCCCCCTCGTTCCCCCCTTTTCTCCTTTTTTTTTTTTTATTTTTTTTTAATAAAATATGATGTAGAATTCGAAACGATTCAATGGACATTCTCGAGCGCCCTCGGAAATATTCTTGCTAATGGATTTCCTTCTCATTGGTCTCTGCTTAAACTGGCTGCTGAGGAAGCCCCCGGGGTTGCTTTTGTGTACGCTGGGTATCGTTTCTAAAATGCTGCCAGCCGTGAGTAGTGGGTGTCCGCAGCTCTGCCGCTGCGAGGGCAGGCTGCTGTACTGCGAATCGCTGAATCTCACAGAGATGCCTCGCAACCTGTCGGGYATGATGGGCTTGTCTCTGCGGTACAACAGCCTCTCGGAGCTGCGTGACGGACAGTTCGCGGGGTTAATGCAGCTCACGTGGCTCTATCTGGATCACAACCACATCTGCTCGGTGGAGGGGGACGCCTTCCAAAAGCTGCGGCGGGTTAAGGAGCTCACCCTGAGCTCCAACAAAATCACCCAGCTGCCCAACAGCACCTTCCGCCCCATGCCCAACCTGCGCAGTGTGGATTTATCGTACAACAACCTGCAGGCGCTGGAGCCGGACCTCTTCCACGGGCTGCGCAAGCTCACCGCCCTGCACATGCGGTCCAACGCCATCAAGTTCGTGCCCGTGAGAATCTTCCAGGACTGCCGCAGCCTCAAGTTTCTAGACATAGGATACAATCARTTAAAGAGCCTGGCTCGAAACTCTTTTGCGGGCTTGTTCAAGCTCACCGAGCTCCACCTGGAGCACAACGACCTGGTGAAGGTGAATTTAGCCCACTTTCCCAGGCTCCTCTCACTGCACTCCCTCTGCCTACGGAGGAACAAGGTCACCATCGTGGTGAACACGCTGGACTGGATATGGAAACTGGAAAAGATGGACCTGTCGGGCAACGAGATCGAGTACATGGAGCCGCACGTCTTCGAGAGCGTGCCCCACCTCAAGTCGCTGCAGCTGGACTCCAACCGCCTCACGTACGTGGACCCGCGCATCCTGTCCTCGTGGAAAGCCCTCACCAGCATCAGCCTGGCCGCCAACGCGTGGGACTGCGGCCGCAACGTGTGCGCCCTGGCCTCGTGGCTGAGCGACTTCAAGGGCCGCTACGACGGCAACCTGCTCTGCGCCACCCCCGAGTACGCGCAGGGCGAGGACCTCCTGGACGCCGTCTACGCCTTCCACCTGTGCGACGAGGCGGCCGAGCCCACGGGCAGCCCGGGACCCGTGACCAACGGCAGCGAGGCGGCCTTCGGGCTGAGCTCGGCCACGGCGGGCTACGACGGGCGGGCTGGCGATGGGCCCACCATGGACCCCATGCCCATCACGCTGCCCGGCGAGCCCGCCGAGAACGCCGTGCAGATCCACAAGGTGGTGACGGGCACCATGGCGCTCATCTTCTCCTTCCTCATCGTGGTTTTGGTGCTCTACGTCTCGTGGAAGTGCTTCCCGGCCAGCGTGCGGCACCTAAGACAGTGCTTCGTGACGCAGCGCCGCAAGCAGAAGCAGAAACAGACCATGCACCAAATGGCTGCCATGTCAGCCCAGGAATATTACGTTGACTACAAACCCAACCACATCGAGGGCGCCCTGGTCATCATCAACGAGTACGGCTCGTGCTCCTGCCACCAGCAGCCGGCCAGGGAGTGCGAGGTGTGAGGGATGGGCACAGGTTTTTTGGGGCGGGGGGAACGGATTTCAGCCGCGTGCAACCAAATACCGGCGAGCAGCCGGCCCTGGGCGCAAGGGGCCGCCGGGCTGGGCCGGGGACTCCAGCCTCCGGCTGCCACCGCGAGAGGCTCGGCCTGAAAGACTTTGATATTTTAGCTTTATTGTGTGTCTTAAAAAGGAAAACGGAAAACAAAAACAACCTTCAGGACGGTCCCCCTTAAGGTTTCCTATGATGCTACTCCCTTGGAAGACCTGTCGATATTCAGGAGTCTGAGAGTGTATTAAAAAAAAAACAAAAACGAGAAAAAAAAAAAAAAAAAAGGTACCGGTTATTGATCTTTTGTAAACAAAGAGAAACGTTTAAAATAATTATAATTATAATAATAATAAAAAAATAGCATTTACAGTTTTTACAGGCTGGTGTATGTTACCTGACTTGCTCCCTGTGCACCAAATGCAAGGGGTTTTTTAATCTCTTTCCTCCTCCCACCGAGTGCTGGAAAATCGAGGAGCAAAGGAGCCCTGAAAAACAGCCGGGTTTTTAAAATTAACCAGCTGGCTTCCCTCTGCAATTAGTGCAMATCCACCTCCGCTGTGTGCCATGTAAAGCATGGCTCTGGAGTTAGGTTTTTGTGCACAYGCTGCCCATACCTGGATGTTGCTGCAAAGGGGAGCCCCTTCAGCTCGGAACGGCCAAAGTTTTGAGTGTGGCCCTAGGACACCGTTTGCGAGGAATTATTATGTGTTTTAAAGACTGCAAATTGCTTTGAGACCCATAAAAAGTGCACTAGCTCCCYCTGCCCCTCTGCAAAATGATGTTGCATCAAAACTGGGCTGTAAAGTCTCAATTAAAAAAAAAAAAGGAGAAGAATTTAACAATCTAGAAAAATGCTAGACCTCCTTTTCTTAAAAAAAGGCAAAAAGGGGGAAAAAAAGCTGAACTGAAGGGCTGTTTTCCCTCTGCACTGTTTCTGTGCTGCACTGAGAGCTGCTGATGGCAGCGAGGGCGCCTGCCCTGCAGAGCCGGGGTGGGGAAGGAGCCGAAGCGACGCGGTTCTGGGGGCTGAGGGTGTGAGATCTTGCGGTGCTGCCCACGTAAAACCCGGGCCRCGAGCGGGTTGTTGGGGCAGACCCCACGAGCGCCGCGGTCACAGGACGAGCCGCCCTCGCGCGCGGCCCCTGCGGCGCTCGAGCCCCCGTCAAACCAGCTCCGAGGATGCAGGGGCACGAAGCCCTCGCTCCCAATTCCCCGACGGGGAATTTATGCAGCGGAGCAGCCGTTTCCTAATGTGCAGGCACACAGCTCTTTTATCTGACTGCCCTTCAAGAAAGGCTTCCTTTCCCCCTCCTTTTTTTTTTTTTTTTTTTTTGCCTTTTCCTCCTTTTCCCCCCATTCCTGCACACAAACAACCTGCTGATGCATCTTTGGAGCAACTCCCTGCACATCGAGGAAACCCCCCTGCCCATTTATCAGCAAAAGCAGTTCGTAAATGTCTTCCCATAGAATCACATCCTATTAAAATGCTACCAGTAAAGAATTGGATAATATCACTGCATTTTGCACATATTTCTCCATCCTTAGGTTACCATCAGTAGAAGAAAAAAAAAACCCCAGTGCTTTAACACACAGTTTAATTTAGTGTAGGCTTGTTAGTTTTTAAATAATCAAACTGCCACCTACTCTAAAAGATGTATAAAACAGAGATTAGGCACCAATCAAGACTTTTTTTTCCCCCTGCATAGCAGTTTCTCAGCTATTAATTTTACCCAGGAGGAGTGAATTTTGTATTTTTTTTCTAACTGAGACTATTTTTTAAGGAGTACAAACTTATTTTCCTCCTTTTGATACATTGCATCCTGTTTAATATGAAGCATGAGATATAGCCTTCTAACCAGCATTTTTATTTATTGAGCCTATGTTATCAGTGAAAGCAACGAGCGTATGGGCTGGGCAAGGACTTTTTCTGTAGGAAATTTAATAGAAGTAAACTGTTTTTTATTATTTTTTTGTTATTACAGCCACTCACAGCTCATCCATGGCTTAGAAGCAATCTGCCACTGTTAAAGCTAGACTTTTATATATGTAAACAAATATATATTTCTGTCTATGGGCCTCAAGTCCCCAGGGACCTGATATAACCTAAAACCCCTATTGCCTGGAGAGGATGAATATCCATATGTGAATTTAATGGAGTCTCTTGCTTGCTTRGGTGTCTGATCCTATTTTTAGGGAAGATACTTTATGCCATGCRAGCTAAGGGCCAAGGCTTATATGGGCTTTGTATGTTTGCTTTCCCCTTAAAATCTCCCCTGAGCCCATTGGGGTTTTTAACCATGAAAGATCAAAAAAAAGTGGCTAACTTTGAACTCCACCCACATACAGCACTGCAGTTGGAAAGCCTGGTCATACCTAGTACCCAGGAAGCTCCCAAAAGCACCCAAGAATACTGAAATACTGTCTACAGGTGGTTTGAAAAATATAGATACATGGATATATATATATATATATATATATTTTTTTTTAAAAAGAGCTTCTCTGCTACAGTGATCCCTGTTGCTATAAGGGACCCTATCAGCTCGGTCACGTTCTGGTCCCTGCAAACCCGATGCGAGGGCGACGCAGACGAGCCCAGCATCCCACGGCTGCGCTCCTTGGAGCACTTGCTGAATTTGGGGGCTGCGTTTCAGACACACGGTGGCTGCACACCTCGGGAATTATTCATGCTGTTTACCGGTGTTAGCAATCTCCAGCGAACGCTTGTGAGACTCGAGCAATTCCGCCCGGGCAATTTATTCTCCTCTGTGCGTCTTGCATCGACAGCTTAAGCAAACTGCACGCTGCACTTCTCTTTAAAGGTGCAGGGCTTTCGTCAGTCTCATTAGGGGCTACATCCCTAAATCTGGCACTGCCCGCTCTCCATCCTCCTGGAGAGGGATAACGGCCATCAGRGACTTGCCTCCTCTAGCAGGAGGACGGATGGATTCTCCCTACAGAGGATGGCACTTGTTAAACTTGTGAAAATGATGTGTTGAAAAAATCCTCATGGAAAAATCTTTCTAAAACCACAGATAAGGATAATTATGCCTCTAATGATCTCCAGAGGATACCTGTAAATATCTACTGGTGGAAATCAAGGGGGTTTGGGTGTCATTGAAGCCCTTTGCTCTTAGGTAGCACAGAGGTCCTCTACAGGCTGCCCACAGCTGGCCTGAAAGTTTAATGGAAAATAAAGGGATAATAAAGAAATAAAGGAGCAAGCATGTTGTTTCAATCCAGCTACTACAGATCCAGCTATTTCATCCTGCTCCAGGCTGCCTGCATGGGTATATTTGAACATTACTATATTTGTAGTGTATGTATAGCAATTGCAGGAATAAATTTTCACCCTCTCTTCCTTTCAAATTTCATGTTCACCAACTGTCCAGAGATATGTCACTCTTTCTATTTTGATCTCCTTATCCTAGCTTAAGATATGGATCCAAAAAGAGAAAAAAAAAAAGAGGGAGAGAGAGGAAAAGGAATAAAAAAAGAGAGTGGTTCGGGTTAGTGACAGGTTCTTGTTCAGGAGATGCTTGGGAAATATCAAAAGAAGGAAAATATTTTAAATATTCCCCTGTTAATGCTCCAGTTAAAAGAAGTGACCTCCCTTTCATAACTATGGTATTAGCATTATTTTATTTATTTATTTTAAYAATGTACCAGAAAGGGTGGAAGGCAAGCAAGGGAACTACCTTTACTTGAGGATGGTTAACACTATSAGGGCTGCTCATCTCTAGTATGCAATCCTTTGCTCCTAACATCAATACCCTYGCAGGGCTGGAAGAACTGTAGCTGTGTATGCTTGGAATGTATATAAGGGATAATTTATTTTCCTTTCTGTCTTTTCTCCTTCCTTTCTGTACTACATTAAAAAAGGAAAAAAAAAAAAGTGATATGAAACCACAGATCAATGCTAATGTACCACAYTCTGTTTCTGGCCTGAATGTATCAAACACAAAGAAATCCTGTGTTAAAGCAGCAAATTCCATCCTTTACCACTCTKTTTGAGTGCTGCAGGGGTCTAGATCAAGGAGATGATCTGCTTTTCCATGTGTGCAGCAATACCCAGACACTYTGTAACAGTCTAAAGACGCAACCTCATACCTCGTTCCTAGTTACTTTGCATATGTGTGTYAGAGAAAATCACTAATGATATCTAAGGAGATTTTTATACCCATTAATACATGCTATATTTTTTTTTATGGCTGGAGCACTGAGGGGTATTTGAAATGCATATATTTGATCATTTTCTTTGGTGCTGAAAAAAAGCCTGTCATTTGCTTTTCTAATGGACTAAATTTGATTCTTTTTACATCTCGCTCTGTATTAATAGCAGAAGGACACGCTGACCAACCCTCCCCCTTCCCCCAGCATCCCCAATGGTTTTCAGAATGGCAAAGGAGAAGGAGTATTTAGTCAGGAAGACTATTACTGGTGCTTTAAAAATAATACAAATAATAAAGGAGATGAAGCATAGGAGGATGGGAGGGGGGACTGAGTAAGGATGACTAAAGCAAGTTGTTGCTGGTTTCCTTTGCCTTTCCTTTTTTARAGACAGCTAAATCTAAAGGACTAGCAGAGATGAAAAACTCAAGGCTGATGTAGGTGGAGAAGGCGGCTCTAAAGACTGTGTAAGCAGAGATGAAACAGCTTTTGGAAAGGAGGGCAACAACACAAAACACGCTTTCKGAAGGAGCGGCACCAGGAAGGATGAGGGCACCCGATGAAAGGAAAGGCAAGAGTAGGTGAGGCACTCAGGTGGCCCCTATGCATGTGAGGGACATCAGATTTGTCTCCRCCTCCCATGCTGGAAGTGGAGCAGGGACAAGAGCAGAACTTTAGGAGAGAAACCTAAGATCTCCTTCTCTCCTTGTCTTCTCAAAGATACACTTTTCTACCCYAATATCTCATTTCCTCATCAGGTAGGACAGAAAGGTGATCCTGAGATGAGCAGATACCCACATTCACTATACCCATGCTTCATATGTACCTATATATATCTCAGCCAGCTTCATATCCACAACTATGACGAACATACACCGAGTATTCCTTTTTCTGAGCCCCATCAAGAATAGACATTTCCTTGACCTCCTCTGCCCGATGTAATGGGAACAAATCGAGCGTTTATATGGGTTTCTTCCCAAGCATGAAGTTGATTGGGAATTTAGGAAACGCTGGTGATTTAAAGATTAACCTTTCCTATAATTACTGACATAAAGTGGAGCTATTAAGGTATAAGAAGCATCTATTCAGAGCATATTCTATATACAAATGGAACATACAGCCCTATGGAGAAGGGACTTCCATCCGACTTTCCATCTCAACTGATCAGCCAATAACATACATATCCATCTATATTTTACAACAGAGAAACAAGGTAAAAGTAAAGGAGTAAGTACAGCATATCTCTTAAGTTATCTAGAAGAAAGCAAGGCTACAAAAATATAACAGAAACCAAGCAACAATCTTATGCTGGCAAGACACAGCCTGTAATTGGGTGGGTGGCTGTACAGATCTGAGATGAATGCTGCAGCGCCTTGTAATTTCATTGCAGTATGTCTGCTTTAAAGTGAGCACATTTGCAATGAAATCTGTATCTCTGTGTGAGCTAGGCAATGCTTTTTATGATAAAGAAAACGTGACTTKTCAGCATTCAGAAACAATTATTCAGTTTTTCACCCAACTTCTGCCCTTATTCTGCTTCATGAGGGTGCTAATTCTGCAGTGCAGCGAAATGAAATGAATCCTGAGTTCAAAGCACCCATATTTGTATAATAAGAGAAAAAAAATCTAGTTTAAAATAAAAATCCAGCACCAGTTTTTACCTTTTCTTCTACTTGTCCTCCCAAAACCACAAAACATGCATATCCCTTACAGAAATTAGAGATAATTGCCAGTGGTAAAGTGCAGTACCATGTGTACCTATGCTTGGCAAACAGCTCGTACTGGGCTGCTAAGGCACTTTTATTTCAAACCATCTCACTTCTCATTTGTGGGTGGAAATGCAACCAATTCACTTCCATTTCTGGTTCACAAAACCTAACTCCAAGATTTCAAAAGCAACAGGTAAATCTCCAGAAATCCCCTTGATCACTGCAGCATCATTTATAATGCAGCAGAACCTACCTGGCTGATCTGATTGGAAACTAAAAATGATCTTTAACTAATTACAGGCTCTGTTCTGGCCTTTTTCTAGGTGTGCTTTTCTCCAGTAAGAAACTGGAGTGGGCCAGGTTAGTAGGAGAAGACTTAAAATGGTATCTTTAGCAAAATCTGAGGTGAAATGTATGGATGGATACATCAAACTGATTAGAAGAGCTTAGCTAACTGAGGGGCTGCAGATGGACTATATCAAACCTCTGTGAAGCAGAAACCTCTGTGCCTTCATGGCTACTAAAAGCCATGAACAAACATCTTCCTAACAGCTGGGGAGCTCAAAATGGAAACAGGCTTCTGAATATATAAATATATAAAATATAGGCTTTCTCTCTAGCTTTTATTCCTCCTTTCTTTTCCATTTTTCATTTCCATAACATCACAAAAAGCAGGACCCCTGAGTGCTCCTACAGTCATCTTGGCTTGCTAAGAGGGAGTATTAAATAAGAAAAGATGTCAACAATAATGAGACAAACCACCTAGGGATGTTTCCTCCTCCTTCTTAAACCAGGCTCAGTCCCAAAGTTTACCTTGATGGCAAATGTACTTCTCTGACCCAGAATATTTCCTGGAGCAATTTGCTAACAGCAAACAGAGATCAGCGGCTGCTGCTGTTTCTATCCTTGCACCAAAGAAAACAAGACATGTCCAGTGTTTCCCATCATTTCATGTAAATACCAGTCTGTATTGCACAGACAGTGTTTTTCTTCTATATGCACTCGCTTTCCTCCCCACAAACCATCATGAGGWACCCTAAGGACCTCCACCAACCACACAGCACCGATGCTCTTGACAGTCCAAATGGCCCCACAAACTGCTTGCAATTAATTTGCTACATAATTGCTGCCCAGCAAAATGAACCCAAATTGTACAGCCTGAAACACTGAGAAATAACGGTGATTGTAAAAAAGGACAAGAAATACACCCAAAATACCCTCTGTTGGAGGAAAAGAAAAAACACAATACAAAACTTGTTGCATATGATGATGCTTGAGTTAGCAAAAGCATGAAACAAGACCCTTACTGTATTTTTCTTATGCACGTATTTCATTGATTACACGAGTGTCACTGGCGGAAGGAAGATCTTCCACATAAAGTCCTCTCCATGCACTGAGTTGTATTCTATATCTTTRTAAAGAAAAATTATTTGAAAACTTTTCTTTTTTYCTTTTTCCTCCYTCTGRTTATATTTTCCTATTATGTAGAATAACCTAGCCCAAATCTGTCACTTCTCAYTAGCAACRAAGGAGTCAAGTTATGGCTGTTAATGACAACTCTTAACATAGATTTTGATGAGTGAGTCCTGGAAAATCAAACTTGAGGCAAACACCAAAATCCACTTCAAATCCACTCTTCCCAGGTAACAGAGACACTAGTACCTGAGGTATAAAAGCGAGTGTTTGAAGCAAAGCAGTGTGTTTAAAACAGCAAAGCAGTGGGATTAAATGGTGTGCGTGGAGTAATTTAAAAAGGTGTGGAGATCAGTGGTGCAGCTGGTAAAAAATATGCAGATTTCTAGTTAAAGCAGCTGTTGCACCACAAGGTGGATAACTAGAATGTGTTGAAACTTTAGAGCTGATTGGAAAGGGGTTTAGGAGCCCCTTTTAGAGCTGACTGGAGATGACTGTAATGTCTTATCTCAGGGGCTGCTACAGGTCATAGCCAGATTAGCTGAGGTCTRTAAAATGGGACAAATAGTCATGCGACCCTGAACTTCTGAGCCATCAAACTACCGTTAGTTCCTTAGGGGATCTTATCAGTCATTACCAGCAAATGCTTAATTGGAAATACTCTATATTGGATAAGATTGTTATATTGTTTAATATTAGTCTAAGGACTACCCAACATGCTGAAAAAAAATATAATTTAGTGGCTACCATAATACAAAACCCAGAAAATCTTGACAAAATAGTATGATAAAAGACAAATCTTTCTTATTTTCTTTTTTTTGTTTTGTTTTGTTTTGGTCAAAATACCATTAAAAGAGATTTGGAGAGTAAGACTCGAAAAGACCAGCTCTGTGACCAGAGCTTTTCYTCAATGCAGCAAAATCTCGAGAGCAGGGCCAGGTCTGCTGAATCATCCTAGCAACCATCAGGAAACGGGTGGCAACGTTTTTTATTCCACTGGCGGATTATTTACGTTGCAGAAAGTAATGAAAACCATGCCGATGTGCAGAGGGACTTCCAAAAGGCTGAGGATTTATGTAAACTTTRATGGATGAAATTCAAAGCTGTCAAACACTAAGTGGAAAACAAAGTGCAAGGAAAATTGCTCGTCTGTACCTTTGAGATGTAAATTATATGCACTAACTGAGCAATTATCATTATGGAGAGTTCATTGAAAACTCTCTCGGGCTGTAGAGGGGAAAAATAAGCCTGGGCAGAGGGATGAGGAAGAAAAGTGAAAGAACATTTAAAATGCATATGCAAGTGAACAAATAACTTAACAAAATTAAATAACTTATTATAAATCACTATTATGCCATGAGCTAGAAAAGAATCCCCAGTTCTGCTAATGCAAAAGATAGGAAAGGATTGATAAACTTAGATAGAGTTATAGTAGATAAAGGAAAAGCATGCAAGACTTGGAAAAGTTCACATGCAATGGGAGAGGGGAATAAACCGGGCCTACAGCTGCAGCTCAAGAGCAAAACGTGTATCCATCCCCCCTCTAGTGGCCAGTCCACATAGGGCTATTTTTTTTTAATATATATATATATATATATATAAAAAATCATAAAAACAAAGAGCAATATGCAGGCAACTGATTTTTAAGCAAGGGCCTCCTGCATTTTTATTCCCCTCCCAGTGCACATTTGAGTCCATTTCTATGCTGCTTCCCATCATATTATTGTTACATCCTATTTCCTCACTAAACCTTATTAAATCATGTCTTCTGACATTATTTCTTCTTCTGTTACGTTCAAAAGTAATCTTTTCACAGTCGGCAAGTACCCACCTGCCAGGGGGTAATCTGGAATAGGAAAAGGACCTCAAATCTGCAGTGATTGTGATGTGGTGATGGATGGATGGATGGATTGGTGGATGCAAAATGTATCAGAAGGCTTAGATATGAGGCAAATGCTGTCCATGGGAGCTGGAAAAGYGGTAGGTGACAGCAGGGGGACCAGAAACATGGAGCACAAGTGTGGGGTCCYGTCCAGGTACATTAGGCCTGGCCTAATCTCTCCATGAGATTTCATACTATGGTTGGTTCCAAAACAGAAGGCAGTTGTAGTATTCCTGACCAAAGCCAAATGAACTCTTGTTAGGAAGCTGCAAGGGCCTTTGTGGGTCACATGTGACCAAGCACAATCTGTAATCCTCAGGGAAAGCTACTGGTCTGCTTCTCAGCACCTACTTCCAGGGAGACACGGAAGTTTTGGAAAACCCCTTCTTTCTCTGAATGCTGATGTCTCAACCTCCAAGAAAACTTCTGCACTTTGTGGGAAGGGTCCTCACAGCTGGTGTGACACCAGCAGCCAGGCCAAGGAGCACCTTGGTGGGGACGTGACGCTTCTCTTTGTCTACTTGTGGGCCAGTCAGCACAGAAGGATGAGTTTGAACTCCAAGAAATTGCCCACGATGATGTCTCTAAGTAAATCTTATAACCCAACACACACTCTTGCATGTGTTTTAGTAAAGAAATTGTGCCCTGAGTGGTTCTGAAATTGTCTAGGGATGGTCTGGAGGCCTTGCCTTGCTCTTTCTGATGCTTCCCTTTAATAAGGGCTGAATATTAGGTGGACTTCATAATTGGCTATTTTATGTTAACTTTCATATGCTGATACTAAAGTGTTCAGCTGAAATGAAAGGGTAACACAGTAAAAAGGCACRCTATGGCTTCTCCCACCTTAAATTAAAAAGTGTGAGCCCATTTCCAATGTGTCTTAATAATACTGTCTTACTAAAAGTATTTAGAAAACAATTACTCAACTGGCTTGCACAGGATTATATCAGCAGTGCACTCTGCCAGCATAAAATGAATCCGTTCCTATCCACATTCAGCACAGGTTTGGCAGTCTATCCTTTATGGATGCAATGTCAGACAACACTTGTATTCCTAACATCTACTGTCAAGACGGAGTTGGAAGAGTAAGAACATAAGGAGCTACACAGGCGATAAACAAACAAGCAAACAAGGCATTTGAGTACCACGATAATGGGGGCAAGATAAGAAATAAAAGCTCACACAGAGACTTACAGAAAACTGATCTCCACTCACTGTGCAAAGAAGATATTKATCCACTAGGATATACAGATATATATTTTTCCCCACCAGGACTTATGCCTGTTGCTGGCAGCATGAGACTTTTAGAGTGGCTTTGGGTATTTTTTTGTGCACATTGTACTGAGCAGGAAAGTTTTCCATAATGTTCAAGTGAAGCAATATGCACTTTCAACATAGAAAATATATTTTTTCAGTATATAAATATATTTCTCTATCTTACACTATCATTTTTTCCCTAGATTTGGTCTCACAGTAGACCAATCAGGATTTTTAGCTGAAAAGCCATAACTTTTTACAAACGTATGAAAGGAATACTTCTTGAGAATGACAGCCTAATATATTCCCTTGAATGCCATTACTGGGGTAAATTAAGTGTCAGGTTCCAGACTAATTCATCTCTTAATTAATTAACAATATCAACAATCCCTTTTTATTCATTGCAGATAACACATTTTTACAGACTACCAGGATTTTTTTATTACTAAACTTATCTCCAAGACTCTTCCCTGATATCTGCCACAATAAAAAAAAAAAAAAAAAGAAAAAGAAAAAAAAAAGAAGAAAAAAGAAAAAGTTTTCAATTTTAATGGTCAATCGTTTTTCTCTTCACTAAAATTAAATCTTAAAAGCCATTTAATTAAACTGAATGCTAACTGAATGACTTTAACCACACAAAAGATTAAAACAAAGGAGGTCTTCTCTCCAAACCCTACRGAACAGCAAGACAGTACTTGACTGTGAAGAAGCAAATCCAAACAAAACCACTAATTTTGAGCAGATGTTTCTAATTTGTATATGATCCCTTTGTCTCATCAGCTTTTCTTTGTATTTTCCATCACAAATTTGCACTTGTCTCCTTCTGTGACATGGAGAACAACTACAAGGATGGTGCTCTGAACCACAGCAACCTGTAGGACTTTAAGACAGGCTGGATCCTTTTTCATGTTCCCAAACACGGTACAATATAAAAGAACTGAGCTTTTTGCTAACTACCTGATGTCCTGTATCTCCACTATCATGTTTAGAGCATTATACCCTCTTCACTCCAGCAGCAACTTTACCATGTAGAATGAACATACATTCCTCATGCAAATTTTCTTGGCTAATTCTACACTTATATATAATTCTACACAAGACTATATGCAACTCCTTTTTTTTTTTTTTTTTTTTGGTGTATATGTTTTGCTGCTACTTCAGAACTTTAGTCTACCACAAACACTGTATGAACTTTTTTCCCTCTCCAGGAAATAAAAGGAGAAAGTTTCTTTCTCCTTCGGAAATAATTTGCTGAGTTCTGTCTGCCTGTAGCCTGGGTTTCTGGAGGATTAAGGATGAAATTTAACCACTGAAAAGACGGGGAAATAGATTTGCAGATGTAGCAATCTTGTAAAAATCGGGTGCCGAAAAATAWCTGCACTGCTATCAAGCAGGAAAAATCCTTCCCCAAACTGTCTCAAGCCTAAGGAGATTAAAAGGACAATGATGCAACTCCTACATGACTCCTCTAACAACAACCTTCAATCCCATCCATGGRATCACGCGCTCAAGATTACTTCATGTCTCTCTCTTGATTCCTACATTCATCGATGTCAGGCTTTATTTTCAAGGYGAACTCAATTTATTCAGGGTTGTGAAGAAAAGCACCGCTCCTTGATGCATYACTCAGGTTTCCATCACTACAAAGAAAGCATCTACGCAAACTAAAACTCCAGAAATCATATTTTGTTTGAAACTCTTGCCAACTACATAATTATGCCCCAAATGACTTTGTGCCAGGTGGCTTTGGTGAACAGATGGAATGGTATATTTGTTTGCTCCTCATAAACCAAGCTGCATTCCAAAAACTGTGAGCCAGAAGCATCTAAATTATTGACTGACAGTTACATATGCCTAATAATTAATTAAAATCTATGTACAAATTGCAGTGAGTCCTGTAAGCACTTAAGGAAAAAAAATCATACAAAAAAATGTTTGCTACTGTCTTTCTAGTAGCATTTTTAACTCATGACAACTATGAATAATTGTATACAAAGAAGCATTACAGACAACAGAGCTTTGGTATGAAGTGTTTTAGAAATGCCCAAAATAGGATCAATTTATTTAACATTTAGAGTTGTTCATGTACGATTATGTTTCCAAATTCTATATTTCAACAAATGCTTACTAAAATCAGAAAGGAGTTTTRGGTTGAACTAATAAGTGCGGTCAGGTTCAGATTCAGGATGGTTCAGAAGACTCTTCCCAGGCCACATGTGTATACCAGTTGCCATAAATATTAGGGATAGAGAAATCAAACTGAGACCACCATTGTGTTGCACATCTTCAAGTAAGCTCCATGGGTCAAATCCTAAAGCACAGATTTTCTAGCAAGGWAATTCCTGATGGGAACATGCCCATGTCTGTTATTCAGTGTAGCGACCATGAATCCATTTCACCTGGATGTGTCAAASTCATTAGGTATGTGCTGAACATCAGGGTAATCAAAGTGTGCACGGAGATTAATTATGCTGGGGATTCCTTGTGGACATTTCAGACCGACAAATGACACCCACCATCAGTCACTTTCGTGCCCGAATACTTTAGGTTTGCTGCTCCTGTGAAAATCAGCCGTGTTGCACAGGACGTGGACAGTGCAGCTGGCTCTGTTCTGCTAAACATTCCCCCATATTTCTGCAAACCCTCCACAAATTCTGCTGAACCCAAGGGCAACAAGGAATGCATTACCTATTTTCCCACATTAAAACAAAACAAAACAAACAAACAACCCTCCCCCCMAAAAAATAATAATTATTTAAAAAATATAAAATCTAAGGAGATTTTTTTTGTCATGGTATATTAATAACTCTACTTCTGCTATYAAAAAGCTGACAGAAACACTGATTTAATAGGCACTCTGAAGCAATTCCTAAGCAAATTATATTAACCAGTATATATATATATATTTCAAGTGAAGGCTTTGTTGTCACTAGCATACCAGAGTAGTAGACACCAATAAGAGTGGATAATTAAAAGATGTGTCTAAATAACTGTCACTCCTMACATACGAAGCAATAGTTCTCCGACTGTTCTGTTGGCCTGCCTGTGATTTTGAAGTATGGATAATTTAGAAAGCCAATGAAGTGACAACTTAGCAAAAAGAGAGTATTGAAAAAATAAGAGGGAAATATATGCAGGAAAGTGCTCTAAATAGTGGCATTTAGTGACATTAGCAAGGAGAATTTGGTAGAATAATGTGGAAGGTTTTAAGCAACTTTTTAGGATATATCACTTCTGTCATCCCTCATTCCTGTGCCCCTAGTCTTCATAGGAARCATTTTATTTCCAGTAACCAAGTCTATCATTTTAAGTAACATATAGCCAGTTAATTAGAGCAAAGGAATGGAAACTTGTTTAGATATAGTGAAGTGTGAAACTTCACGAGTTGTCCCGAAATCTTCTAGTCTTGCACTGACTTTACCTAAATCTCCTAATTTATCTGCTTATCATTTCACTGTCAGAAGATGGACCCAAGACTTCACTTATCTCACGCTAGAACATAGTAACACTGCAAATATTTATTCTGGAGTGAATGGTCAAAATATGATGGTTCTTGTTCCTTYGGTCCAACATCATCTTGTCTAATCAAATGGTCAAACAGCAGATTTGGTTGTACGTGTTATCTCCATCAGTAAAGTTGATTTAACTAAAATTTAAATTMCATGCATACAGCAGACTCAGTATTTTTTATGCTTCTTCTGTTGCAACATGTTGATTAACTAGCCAAAACATAGAATAAGAATATTTATCTTTGCTATGTCTCCCTCACCACCATCTAAAATTCAGATGCTTCTTTCAATTAAYATTCAAAATACTACAAAAATAGAAAGACATTTCTCTGTATCTCACAACGGGGGGAAAAAAAAAAAAAATCAGCACCAGCATGTGTTATGAAAGTTCTAAGTATTTTGAGGAGGAACAAAGGAAAACTACTTTCTAGTTAAACTGACAAATATCCAAATATTGACATTGTTGTGCTCAAGATCGAGTACAGATTGAATCTGTGATTTCATTTATGGAAATAGGTAAGCTGGGAAATGCAATTACTACCTATAAATCATTTTGCTATAACCTTCTACTTCAATATCCCTAAAGAGCAAAATGCAACTGAAGCTATTTTAGTTAAAGCCTGAACAAAATAAATCCTTGTGGCAACACTCATCTGTCAGGGGATTTGATGTTCTCCAAAGTAGTTGCTGGTACTAAGCAAGCAATCTCTCACTTCTAACAGGCTTACTTATTGATATGTATGAGCTAAGTAGTTTATTATTTATAGTTAAGTGAGAAGTGATATGTCAAAGAAAAGCACAAAATTAGAGAAACCACGTATTACAAGATCTAAAATATTTAATTCCCATACAAAACAACTACTGCCAGTTGTTCACTGGGAGAGATCTTAACATGGCAAACAATTTAATGATGTCTTCTAGTAAAGATGAGCTAAGAAAGAATGCCACAGATAAGTCAGTTGCACCTGGAAAGATCTATGAAARTCATCTTATATATGTACACACTTTTATGCAGGTCCAGAAGAAAGCAACCATATCATTGGAAGGGCTATTAAAAATATAAGTAGTAAAATAAGCAACTTTTACACAAAAATTTACAGACTATTTGGGGCCCTAAGCAAAAAACTCCCAAAATTGCTAGTACTCARTTCATTAAAGACTGAATCAAGAAATAACATGTTGGGGCAATGGTGAGGTTGTTTGTAGTTTAGATTATGCAAAGCTTTGGTTCCTGTTTCTGAATCCATCTGAATATAAGTGAACAAGTATAAGTGTATTTCCTTGAAATAAATACGAGTTTCCTTAAATTCTTCTTTCTCTCTSCAATATTCCTTGCTTTTCAAGGATACCTCTGCTGGTATGATAAGTGAATTAATACTTGAGTATTATGAAGTCCAAATATGCCTGACTTCCTCTATGGTTCTTCAGTCCCAATGCAGGAACAGATTTGGCATTGGCCATAAACCTACATCATRATGCACAGTCTCAATTCTCTAGCTTTGCCAAGGAGTAGAAGCMGTCACAGGCAAATATCCCAGTTTTGAGACAAGCTTTTAAATAAAATATCTGTGGCTAATACAGCACAAACTGTCTATACCTTAATTCAAAGCAATTCTTCAAAGCTTCCATGTATTTTCAGCTGACTCTGCCGCCTTTATTTCTGACTTTTGTATTTTGTTGTTCTTATAMCAAGAACCAAATATCTTCCAGAAGAAGCTGCCATTAGCCGTGCTGTTCTCYACTCTCAGCAGCAGGAAGCCTTGCTGTTCAAACATGGATCAAGTGTTGTGCTTTCCTGGCGAGTGGAAGGTGGCCTAGTTATGCTGTGCCATTAACCTCCAAAATCACAAAGTCTAAGTGAGCTGATTACATTCCTCACCGCAGGAGTTTTGTAAGATGTGAAGTTAATTGTACTCTGCAAATAAAGGGAGGGCAATTGCAAATTTTTCTCTTCTGGTCAGGATTTCATAGCCAACAATCTAGTTCTGGACCTGTCCGGAGAAGTTGGTAGCTCAACCTGCACCATTAATTTTACAGTCTAATTTGATCATATGCTGTTATAGGAACTTAAAAGTTTGAAAATTACACCAGTACAAGGGAGAAATCAGAAGCTCATGAATTATGAAAGCTCCTACCTTCATCTGTCTGGTGGTAATATGCTTCATTCCTACAGATGTTGCTGATTAAACTGGAGGAATTCTACATGGATCAGAGGAACACTTTTTTTGTTGCTGTTACACATGCCACCCCATGAAGGGCAGGATAAAATCCCATGCCAGTCTTTAGTTCTCACCTATCCATATAATGCTTCCTAAATAACCTTGTTGCTTGTTATCTAGTTTCACTCACACTTGGTCACTTTTTGTTGGGCAGTGCCTGAAAGATAACGTAAAGGCAGAGGGTTATACCAGTCTTCTGTAAATCTCTGAAAGAGGTTAGTTWTATCATAAAGAAATTTTGAATTACTATATCAAACCCATCAAAGAAGAAAAACAGGTATWTTTTTTATTTTGCTTCCACCAAAATAGATAAAGGGTTTGACTTCTGAAATGACAGGATGACTAGCTGRACCARAAGGTTTTCACGTCTCTACTGATGTTACAGCCGTCRTTTTRTTGGAAGTTTCTGCTAAATTTATGTACTGAGATGACTGGATTCARATTTTTCAAAGATGAGTTATTTTCTCTAGAATTATACTAAAAGCTCATCCTAGACATTGGGAGCATTCCCGGGAGTATGAAGACAAGGCTATGGACAAGAATTTAGTCACGCACATGCCAAATGGACTCCCATTTCTCAGTGGGAGGAGAAACTGTCTCTAAGCCATACAAGGGTAGGAGATGTCCCACCTCTTTTCTTTGCAGATAAATAGCCAATGGTACTTAGAAATCAGTGAAATATGTGTGCATTCGGCCCATTCCCATACATAAATAATGTACRGTGTTTGATATTATGCAAATTGACATGTAATGAAATCATTAAATTACATTAAGGTAATTAGCATGGAACAACTAAGCTACACCTTAAAGCTGGCATGTAGAAATTAGTAGCTTTTGATAGGTGTGYATATATATACGCCTGGACTATTTCCAACTGCTAAATTACCAAATGGCCACCAAGGTTCAATCAGCTAATTAGAGAGCTGAGAGCCTGATAGCAAGGTTTGGTCTAACAGGTGGCATCACGGATATAATCACACATTCACACTTTTCATTCTGTATCTATGCACCACCACTAACAAAATACATAATTTTTTTTAGGCAGTCATGACAGATATACTACTACTTATATTTGAGTTAATGGAAATTTCTTTTAACTTGTCAGTGAGCACAGACAGGGCATATTTTAGTGATTTAGAAAATAAAAGTGTAACTTTGAGACAGCAGAAACAAGGRCATACTTAACAAGAAGCTATTTAGTTCCTTTGTCTCCTGCAAAAACCCATTTGTATTGCTCCTGACAAATGTTTGTCCARTCTGTTATCAAAGACCTCATTGAGAATGATTTTGCAACATCCTCAGGCAATATCCATTAGTGCTGAAATATCTCCACTGCTAATACAAGCCCCATCATTCCAATCTGAATYTCACTTGCTACAATACTATTCCTTAGCTCTTTGTCTGGTCCACCAGGAAAGTGAATCCTGTTCATTCCTGCCACTTTGCAGCCAACTTTGACATCGTTCAGGACTAAAAGGAAAACAAGTGGCAATTTTCCCCTCCTCAGACGAAAAAACATCAGTTTGATCAAACTTTTCTCATCAGACATATTCTTCTAGGTCTATGATCATTACTTTTACTTTCTTCCTCAATCAATCTTCCCCTTTCTTGAAGTCTGTACCCCAAATCAACAAAGTATGCCAAGAGATATCTTACAAAGTGGTTAGGTAATATCCATGCTTATCCAAGGTTGACTTATGAATAAATTATAATGTACTACAACCTACCTAAATCCTTTCTACAGATTCTCTACTTATTTAATAAACTGTTTCTTTTTACAAGATGCATATTCACATATTTGGTCATTTATAAGATGCATATTCACATGCATAAGGATTAAGAGCAGAAGTTTAAAGAACCACTAGATATTTAAAGTTTGTTTTTCTATTTAAGTGTATATTTTATATATATATATACACACACATATAAGATCTTAYATATAAAATCATTACTCTGTCATTATATGCTTACAAGTAATTACTAAAAAAATCCTATTAGTTTCTATTTTGTTCTATTATTTTCTTCAATATAGCTCATTTCTCTCAATATTGYATATACACCAAACTTCTCATGAAACTTTATTCTTTTTAAAGATCTACTTTTCTTTTAATGAAATGATTCATCTGCCTCAATTGATCAATCATAAATTAATTTGGACAAACAAGGATAGGATACTAATTTATTTCCTCATTTCAGCAAGACTCTTAACCATATCCTCAACTATAGGTACACTTTACAGTGACCTAAACCCAGCAGTAACTCAGTTATTCAATACAATGCAATAAATTTTCCCTCTGCTCAATTGCAGTCTGGAAATATACTTTACTAAAAAGCACACATCTACTTTTTTAAGATGATATATTAAGAATTCAAACGGGTCATTAGAATGAAGATGGAAAAGTCACTTGATCGCAAGTGATTATTTTTAAAAGTATATTGAGATTTTTTGCCATAGCAAGACCAAGGATTTAATTTTCATCTCCACCCTAGAGAACAGCAGCTTTAGAGAGAGCACTGCAGTGACTCTTCTGGATGGGACCCAAGTAGTCTGACATTTGAGAGCCATTAGCTGAGAGAAACTCTATTCAATATTACATGAAGTCARAGTTGTCTTCGGCATCTCTCAAATAAAATCATGTCATTTAGGATTGTATAAAAAATGTTTAAGTTATACCCCCAAATRTTATTTTAATCAATGATCTTCATTGTATTTCTCCTTTTAATTAATGCAAAAAAGTATAATGCTCTATGAGAATATTAATATTCTGAGCGTGGATATGAATCTCTACYTCCCTGCACATCCTCAAGCATTTTAATACTATGATTCAAAGCCCACAAATGAAAAGCCTGAAGATACTAATCAGCCCAGGAYTAGGCTCCAAGGTAAATATACACAAAGGAAGTGCAGAAATTATGGCAAAAATACTCACTACTGCAGTACGTWGGTTTCCTATTTTGTAACAATTTCTCCTTCTGCAGCCGGTTTGCTCTCTTGTGCTTCTGCCCAGTCCTCTCCAATGCTCTACAGCCAAGTTGAATACTACAAAGCCTTAAGAAATTTGTCATTTGGGTCACCTGGGTGTCCAGCTCTTGTCTTCAGCTCTAACCACTCTGGGCTGCTCACCATCCTGTGCGCCTTTCTATCCCASACAGAGTTGGTAACAAAGTCCTGCTTTTCCTTTCTTTACAATGCTGGAGCAACTTCCATCTGCACAAATTTCCCCTGGCTGAAAACTTCTCTCACTCCTTGTTGCACATTTTCCTGCATTGTACTAACATCTCCTCCTAGACTCCCACAGCTCTGCAACTTCGTGCTCCTCCACTTTGTTATTAACAAGAAATGCCTAAACATGGACCCTCAGAAAGGCTATCTCAAACACGCCCTTTGACAACATCCTGATCCTAATATTTTCTGACATCTGGTTACATCACCACTTTCTCATTTTATTTTATAAATCTCTCACTTTCTTCTCTTTCTGCTGTGCTGATGCATCCACCTCCCAAAAATATGTTGCTTCTGCAAAACTCACTTTTAGTTAACACATAAATTAAGCTAGAACCACTTCCAAACGTTTATGATTTCTAAGAATAGCAGGATATCAGTTTCTCAGGTATTTGATACAGTTTGGTTTTACTTAGTAATTCCTTTGGGACATACTCAGTGTCTTTATGTGCRTTCTGTGTGAAATAAGTGTTAACTAAATACTTTTCAATGAAATTTTGCTGTCATTTTTTACTTTAGCACTAAAACTGTGCCATAGCCAGTGTCTGAAAAGTTCAGTGTTTAAAAGGCTTCTATTCAGTCCTAAGTGAAAATTTCACTGGATTTGATAAAATTCCTGACTAAATCTAGACTAACATGAGATTTAGATCTATGAAAAYTCTAAGTTTTTTATTACCTAGTGAATCTAGAGAAATAATCTAGAGACACATTATAAACCAGAATAGTAAAGGTATATATGTTGGTAATTTAATGGTAAAAAACTAATTGATCAGATACACATATTTGTAAATCTATGCATGATTAATAGCAATATGATACTTTTTTGAGTTTTACTGCATTTTCCTCACAGTTATTCCTGAAAATCATCATTATGTGGAAGCAGATAGAAATGCAGATTATCATACATTAGAAATTTTATTTTGCGTATTCAGGATTAAGTATATAGTTTTATGAATATTATTTTCTAACTACCTCATTTGCAGACTTTTGGGTAGGGGACTGCCAAAAGTCTGATTTTAATCAATTTATTTGAGCGTTCACACGAGTAATTTATATAAACCACTTTTATATTTCACAGAGACACTCCAAGACGCTTAACAGCAACAATTTATCTCTTAGCTGCAAGGTACTCCTCAGCTGAATTAATGAATTCACAACCTGCTCTTGATACTTCAATATTTATCTCTAGTTGACTACTTAATACGTATCTCTCTGTAGGTCGTTCTTAATTATACATTCAGATATGGAATGGAGATATATATAKAKAKAKAGTCATGGTGACAGATATTTCTGTTATATCAATTCTATTCTCTGTTACYCATAATAATCTTGAAGACTCTTCTGAATAACTTATATTGCATTTACAATGATTTAATATTATCAAGGAGTTAATGTTTATCAGCTCTTGGAGCTTGGAGTTTGCCAAGAGTCTACCCAACTTGCTCTGGGGAGAGCAAGYTTTTAGCAGAAAGAGTCTAGAGCCTAAGAAAAGAGACAAAACTTCCTTTAGTTCCTCAATCCTTATCTATTTTTATTTTACTGATGCTGYTGTTTTACCTTTTCCATGCACATAACCTCACTGCAGGCCCCACACTGATATACTAGCCAAAAGTGATCCCCAAAAGAGGTGCAGTCCTACCAGATCATACTGCCTGGGCTAAAAGCAACATCCATTACCTTMCTGGGATCCTTATATGGCTTCTCTAAAGCCTTTTTCTTCTTTTGACATGCTGGTAGCCAAAGTAGCAAGGTCTGAGTGACAGATGTGGATGACGCCTCCAGGAAGGAATCCCAACCTGGTTTTTGGGACAGCTTTCATTTTAAGTTTTGAAGYTCAGACAAAGGCACACGGCCTTTCAAGGAAATTTATGATGCAACAACAGCATTTGGGAAAGGATCTTATTCCACTTGAGCCTTTTTGCCTTTTAGTTTGATTGCTTGTGGGGAAGGAAGGAAGGATGCAAAATGTAATAAAAATCCAGCAGTTAGATTGCCCTGAATTTCTGAGATCTTATTTCTCTCAGTCAGTAAGACACAGACAAATCCAGCTATTTCTTTTTAACTTCAAGAGAGAAAAATTAGAGAGTKTGGAACAGCCCCTGTCCCTATAGATTTTAAGTGTCACTAATGAGCTGATGAAATGACAGGAGGACAGACCTCCAGAGGCTGCTCAGTCCTTCTCTCCTACCCCTTGGCCATCATTTCATGGACCTACACAAGCTGTTCATTTTTCTTTCCAAATCTCAGAATTTTACAAAGTGGGTTCACTCCATCACCTCAAGTGGGTTTGACATTCAAAGCAWTACACAGGAAGGGACTCAGTAAGACTTAGCAAGAGATGCCTTTCTGTGAGGGAGACCTGGCTAAAGCAGTTAATTTTCAYGGATGCATAAAAGCGGAATCAGAAGCTATCTGCAAGGTCATCTCCGCCTTCACTCAGCTCCCCGAGAAGATAGTATTTTGCTATTGATTTAAGCATAAAGTGCACTAATTCCATTATCAGGAAATTAATTTTGCCTCCGAGTAAACTCATCAAGAGACTTCTGCTAATCACCTTTACTGCAACTCGAGCCATTCCGTATTTGCTTTCACCTCTCCAAGTTACTGGATCTCAGTTACATAATGAGCTTCAACAATTTCTCATTTTTTTTCATATCTSTGCTTCTCAAACACCTACACACGTATTCCATCCTCCTTAGCTGCTCTAGATCCAGTGTTTTAACTAATGCTTCATGACAGGATGTCAATGTCTAATATTATTGAGCCTTAAAGAGACTCTGTGTCTGCCAAAGGTAATATCCTAGCGTTGACAACTGTAGGCAGGGCTTGATTTGACTGCATTTACCTAAATTTATGAGAGTGCTCTGTTAACCTTATTCTCCTGYAAGGTTTTATTTCTGCTTTTTCACTCTGAAGGGTGTAGTAGTCCTTTGTGGTATGGGCTTTTATGAAAATAATGTTCAATTTTCTCTGTTGGAGTAGGAGAGGCTGCAAAGACCAGACATGGCAAAGAAGATCTTGAGTAGGAATGCCTGGCCCACTTTCTCCTTCTTTCCCAGACATAATGGGAGCAATGGGATGGTGCCGTTCTCTAGAACTTTTCACAGGCACTTAAAAATACATATGAAGCTTAAAATTTTTATTAAATTTTGATTAGCTCTATTTTAGCAATCACTAGTAAGGTGCATGATTCATAAATTTGTACTATTCCAGAAGCAGAATGAAAGTTTAAATAACAAAAATACAGTGGGTTTATTTTTTAAAAAAAATACTGTGGTGTACAGTCATACTGTTTTTATATGCACGTCTTAGGAAAATAATTACAATGAATCAAGCACAAGAGGAAACTCTGTCATTGTTACTACTCTTTTGTCAACTGTGAATCTACTGTTTTCAACGTATAATCCAACTGAGCTAATGACAGATTTCCTTTCATTGGTGTTGATCTATGAGCTCATCTTACCGACTTTTTCACCTCCCCACTTCACTTGCCCGAGCTGAGGCTGTTCTTTCCTCGTAACACACAAGAAGTCTTCAAGGAACACTATCAAGTGGTGCAAATCCGTAGGTCGCAGTTGATAGTAAATTGACTATGAATGCTGTACTTCAAGCACTGTAATCCTAGGAGATAATCAGAAAGCAAAACTAGCTGAGCATTGCAACACCAGAGTCCTATGCTTTGGTTTTTGTTGAGCGGCCTTGGAACAGGCTCCCTGGCAGCCTCTAGCAAGATCCTTCCTGCTGCTCTTCCATAACTGCTCTCACACCCTAGTGAAGTCCAGTCTTCACAGCGCTTCCTGCACCAGCAATGTCACTAGGGCTGCTCTTCATTACTGTTTGTCTCTAACTTTGAAATATTGCATGCTTAAGCTGCCTTCTTCTACTCATAAATTTTACTATATTCCTGTTATTCAAACCAAATGAAGTGCAAGCAGGTCAGGATAAGTAAGACTGCATTTGATTCTAAAAATCCAATATTTCATGGTATGCAATATTTTGTATATCTTTTCAGATGGAATAATAATTTATTCCAATCCTATTTTAATATTTTTTAATAAAGGATTTTTATGAAAAGCTGATGAGTGGTCAGATCATTTATTATCATGCCACTATTAAGCATATCTGTAAAAAAATGAAAAATAATCCATCCATTATCAATATACATCCAAAGAAGAGAGAAATATTCAGCATTTATCTTCTGTATTTATAAAAAGATAAATAGTAAGGAAACACTTCACATTCCACATTAAAAAGGGAGATATTAAGCGGGAACTAAATTCAGAGATTTTAAATCAGGAGGTTTAACTGAGTTGGATTCAAGAACCTGAAAAGAGATGGAGCTTCAGCGTTCCGGACTGTTAGGGGAAGTTAATTGCAGAAGTTACAACCACGAACAAAAAGAGAAAAACAAAGTGGAAGGAAAGGTTGCTTTTTTCTCCTTTAGCCAGTTTGCACACTCTGTTACAACTTGACTCTTATCAGACCACAAATTTGAATTTTTCAGGAAAAATGCCAGTATGAAAAGGAATACTTTGGTACGAGCTACTTCGTACAAGTCAAGGCATATACCTGACTTATGTAAAGTCTGCAACATACTGTTATTTTAAGGCTAGAATTTTTCAAGCTCCACTCGTTAGGCAATGAAATTGCATTGAATATCTGAACTTCTTTCCAAACTTTTCAAATCCCACCATTTGCAGCCATTCCAAATACTCAGACTGGCATTTATTACTCAGTTCTTACTGCCTGCAATCCTCCCATTTTTACAATTCTTTTGACCTTACACTTTCAAGGCTAAGGTTAAGAGTTGGAAGAAAGAATGCAGCCGTGTAATTACTACACTTTTAATAGTAGCTCGTGCATGTCCTTGTATGAAGTTGTGAAACAACAGCAGGTGAAACTGCCTTCCTGATTCTTTTGATTAGCTGAATAATCAAGCTGTTGTTTCTTGGAATGACCTTACCTGTTATGATATAGCTTATTATCAGCTTGCCTGCACTGCCTGTCCTCTAAATACTGTTCTCTCTATTGCAATTTYCTTTCTTGACTCAAGAGAATATATTTTCTCCTTTACTTTTCTTCTACTGAAATCATCAGCATCTCCCAGAGTACTTTCATTCAACTCTTTGACCTATTYGATCATAGTAATTGAATGCTTATCTCTTATTTAAATGATACTATTTAAAGTCTCATTTTAATGTCACTTTTATTCCATACTGCATATAATATAGGCAAGCTTCTATAACCCTGTCAAGTGTATAAAATTTCTTCAAAAATACCAGGGCCAGCTAATGCTTTCCATTTGCTTCCCAGGAATTATACTGCTTTGTTTAGCCTGAAATACCTACAGGAGTGTGTTAATTGTGTTCAGATGTTAGCTCTGCAAAAACCTGGTAAGAAGAATATTGTGTAACACTTTCCCAGGCACATGATCCAGGAACAGTGGGGTAGAAAAGTCTGGTGTCTTTATATAACACTATATATGAGGGTATTTTGTATGAATAACTACAAGAGGGTCAGGTCCATCATTTGTATGTGCTTTTCTCACTCAGTTTTACAGACACAGTTTAACTTGCCCGTCTCAGAATTCTGGAAAAAATAAAAAGTGCAAATAGCTTTTGTTGGTGTAATTTATGGAGCTGGTTTAAAAAAAAAACAGATAATGTCAGCAAAGGGAACTATTTTTATCACAGTATATTGTTTAACAACCCTTCACGGTCATCAAATTTAGTGTACCTATAAAATGCGAGGCAGCTGCAGAGGATGAACCGGCAGTTTAAAAATACTAAAGAGCCAAAAATTACCCAGTCAGGCTCCTATTCCCCATCTCACTGATCCACTGTCATTGTGAGTTCTGCATGTAGATGAAGAGATGCATATAAAAAGGCAAAGTCACTGAGTCAAAGGTAGGTAATGCATTGTATTTACAAAAAGTTGTCACAGTTTTAATATGAAACAAATTTAGGAAACAACTTGAGCAATGAATAAAATTATGAGAGAGGGAGCAACTATCCACACTTACAACGTCCTTCAGAAATACTGTCTTTTGAATTCAGCAGGGACGTTCTTCCTCTATAAGCCTCAATTGGAAGAAACACTACTGAAGTTCCTAGAATACCTTGGCATCAAGGAGACAAGCAGATCAGATCCAGAGGACTAAATTCAGATGAGCTGCTGAATTTCATTAACTTCTGAACACCTTCCACATCAACTRTTCTTATGTTGCAACTCCCATTCCTGCTGCTGTCAAGCCTATTTCCACTCTTTCCCCCCATTCAAAATCTCCTTCATCAGCTCTGTCCTTCACCCTTCCTACCTGCTCCTCTGGCCCATGGGGCTTTCCAGATGAACCCCCTTTAGCAGCATCTCTGCAGTAGGGCCTCCTCTCCTTCCAAACAAGTGGGAAGCAGCAAATTTCTCTTCCCAAAATATAAAAGTGCAGTTGTTGAGATGGCAACACTGAGATTCACACGGATGTGGAAAAGTATCTATAGCCCACCTAAAAAACTCAAGGAACTGGGAGCTGCTTCCAAACTATTAGGAAGGGTAACCCTTCCACACCCAGCTAACAACCTCCGAGGCAGCACTAGGTGTCTCATCAGGGTGGTGACCACAACAATGCTTACAGCAGGAGCATTTARCATAACAATTTGCTGTGTAGTACTTATTGGATTTGTACTCTACACTTGKGTCCATAGTGCTTGCAAAACATCTTTGTGCAGGGCAAAGAATGCCCAAGGAAAAGTCATCCAGAAAGGAAGAAACACAGAGGCCATGCAGGATTTTTCTCTTCTTCGCATGGCTAAGTTTTGCTCGTGATTTTGCTAGTGATGAAGCTGATAACCCACAATCTTATGTCACACTAAGGGTTATTGAATTGAAACTCAAACCTTGCTATTTCTGGGAAAAAAATCATGGCCACTGTCAACATTTTACAGTCTAACAATTCAATTTTATTTTATGAATACTATTTTATCTTCCATTTTTTGTCGAAACCTTCAAAGTAGTAACAAACATCCCTGCATCCAACGCAGCACTGGGAGCAGAAAGCAGTCGGGAGTCTGGAACATTGGTGATTTGTCATTCAAATGGCAACAGCCCAGCACAAAGACCTGGACATTGCCCAAGAGAAACAGTCCCGGCGGGTCGTGTCCTAATCTGTCACTTAARGAGGGATCAGCCAATATGCTTTTCCAGCTTATTTGGGAGTTTTATTTAACAGACTTTTTCTTACTGCCAGGACCCAGTACTACTTTTTGACATTATTCCAAATATTTACCTTTTGCTACTGAAGTTTAAGTTCCAAGAGGGTGTTTTAAAGTCATTTTTGAGCAAGTGACCTATAAATTCTCTATGATTTTGAGGTCAGACAAACAAATTGTTAATTTTTTTTTGAAGGGCAGATAAGAATTAGGAAAGACTGTCCAGAAAGGAAGGAAGGGAGTATCTTAGATTTGAGATTAGCTACCAGAACCTGATTTTGAAGATCTCTGTACAAAAATCCAATGCTAATTAGTCATATATTAAACTTTCATACTTACTTTTTTTTTTTCAGGTAAAAAAACATTTCAAAGTGACAAAATCTATTTAAATCTAGCAGGAAGCCTAACAGACACAAAACGTTAATGTACAGCATAGTCAACTCTTCTCCACAAGTCTTTCCATTGGTTATATGTGGGATTTCTACATAATAGTACTTATCATTAACTTTCAGAGACCTTAAATGACTCTTTTCACACTTGGAATTCTAGGCAAGGAAAAACTTCATTTTCAGCTCTTAGAGGCACTCCCTGATCAAGAAGTCACTATTGATAATCAGAAGCCAAAACTGGTTTTGTGTCTCTGTGGGCCTTTGTCTCGATAACGCCTACATAAAACTTGATGCAAAAGAAACAGCACAGCCTTTCCCTGGGACTTCTCAGGTCATTCATCCAGATAACCTTGGCCAATTATCATATAGATAAAGTAGACACAATGCTAATCAGAAGCACATTCAATTAATGAGTGCCAAATTTACATATACTATGTTATGCACATTTTGGTCTTACCATCACTAAACTATGAAGCCATCGCAATCTTTAAAGAGATTTTTCCACGTGTACCAAAACAGCTTACATTTAATATCAATAACCACACATAACAAAATGGGAAAAAAAATCCTGGAATGAGGGATTAGAATATATCCTTTCCAAGATCAGACTTGATCTCTTTATGAAAGAGATCCAGCAACCCATGGATGGTTGCTGAGAACATCTGTGACACAGTGAGAAAGTCCTCTCATTGTGTCTCATTTCTCCTAGTAAGTGGCCTTACTAGGAAGATAAGGTGAAATGAAATAGAAGAAAAAGTGACTCCTTTACAGTTTTCGCACTATAAAATGGTCAGTAACTTCAAATCTTCCCTGAGCTAATTGCAGTTAGTTAGGGCTAAGAAACCACGTTCTGGGAACAGCTGTCTGGATTTCAAGTAAATGAAATATTTTAACTCACTAAAATGGTCAAGACAGTAATGGGATAAAACCGTTTTTCTTAGTTTACATGCTAGCATCATTATTACTTTTTTTTTTAGATCCACCCATGATATTCTGTCTCTGAAGCAACCAGGTGACAAGAAAGCTCTTCCAGGAAGATAAATTGATCTATGGGCATATGTGTTTTCCATGCTAATCTTCTCCCTCAAAAAACCACATAAACAGCAATGCCAAGAACTCCTCCATAAATCATAGAACTCAGTAACTTTCCCACCTGAATATTTTTCTAATGTTATTTGAAAAGACGCTGGGATCTTCAGTAGCAGAAGAAAAAAAACTCTTAATCTCTGGATATGATTTGAAAACAGTAAATAAAAACCACAGACATCTACAAAGGTAACGGTTGGGAATTTGTTCTTGCTATTATTATTATTATTTTTAATTAGAGAATCCTGATTCATCCACACTTGACTCTTTTGTCAAGATTTATTTCTGTCTCCAGAACACTGTCTCTGGAGAGTAGAAGATGGACATAAAATCATTCAAACAGACAAAAAGCAGAATAAATATTAGTTCCTCTCTATGTAGATGAATGAATCTTGAATTATGTATACAAACTAAAAGCAGAAATAAGACACACTGATTTGATACTCTTGTGGTTGTGGTAGTTGCTTTGATTGCCAGGTTCAAATTTCTGTATCCATTCAGATAGACTAAAGATTTTGCTGTGAGTTCCCACATTCCATGGTAACTCTGCAGTAAAAGAGCAGTTAGGGTGTATTTGTAGCCTTTCAAAATACTTTTTTGCATTGCACGTAGATACTTCACAGAAAAACAACTTTTTTTACTCTCTATTTCTAGCAATTTGTTCTGTTATATATATACACAAGCAGACACACACACACACACATATAAAAACAAAGATACCCTACAAATGAAAGGCATAACTCAAAATACAGGAGCAATGTACTAATTTTCAATTTCAAGAAAATATTGTTTCATTGTCATTAGTGGAAACTATTATTGTAAACTTAAATAAGTTGAAAATTGTGCTTTACATCTATTATATTAATTCCATTAATTATATTAATTGCAAGTTAACAACCTGTTACGAAGTCTGCAAAAATATTTTCCTGCCCTTATCATTATTAAATCTTACGACAGTCAGTCCATAACTTCTGAAAGTTAAATGTAAAATACTTTTGAAACAAATGACCTCCAATTCTTAATTAAGAGAAGTTAAAAAGGGATAAATCACATGCTCCTTTATCCAGATACCACTAACTTTAAGAAATGCACACTTACCAAAAGCATCTGCAGAAACGCAGAAGAGTTGGAACCTTTGAAGTTTTGGACTCTAAAAGCTTGGATGAAGATGTAGCGTACTTATAATAATTATATCTATCACGCCAACTTACTCTTAAAGGACTCATTAAAATTCAATAACATCATTGCTAAAAGACAATTTATTGCTACCTGTAACCTTTAGTAACTCAACAATATAAAACTATAAACACACACACACAAATTTACCCACCTATTATCAGTTGGAAACAATGGTTGGGACAATTTACAGCCTTRAGGCTGTCTCCGGGTAGACTGCAAAAAGCCATCATATCAAGATCATTTCCTGCATGGAAATGGATGCATCAAGGCTTGAAATCAAATACTGGCCCTGTGGTCAACGCATCATTTCTCTTTCTAGAACCTCATTTGGTCTGACTGTAGAAAGGTGATTGTGAAAAGAGAACCCCCTCAGTCACAGTTTTATTCCAYCTCTCTGCCTATTAGGTAGAACAGCTGGAACAGCTGGAAAGCTYCACTAGTTCATCCAGTTCACAATCATGATGCAAATGTGTCTGCTGGTATACAGGTATATACATATATAGGTGCTTAGCCTAAACTGGGTGACCTTACAACATTGCTTTCTCTATATGTGACAGAAACAGCATGTAATACCAATGTGAATGAAGCAAATTAAACRCAAACAATTAAATATCATAACTGTGTCAGATATTTTTTGCATAATGTGCACAGTATATTAAAAARGGGAGGTGGTGTAAAATACTCCCATGTATTAGGCTGCACAGTTTTCAAAACCTAAACAATCTTCTCAGTTAATGAATTCACAACAGGAAGTCAAAAAGAAATTATTTTTCAGACATCAGCGGTGTAGAAAATCTGTTGCTCACATTTTAATTTTCTGTTTGGTTCAAGTCTATAAAGAAGCCCTTAATATATCCAAATATATGCCAAAGAGGGAACAGTTCAGAAGCGCCCTGGCAGTAGTAATCTGGTTGCTTCCTTACTCTGTATTTCTGGTGCATTTTCAGAGGAGTCAGAGGGTGCTTTAAGTGTCAAGGACCTGGAATGCGGGATGGAGGAGCCTGCCCTCCTTGGCATACYTGTCCCTCAGGTGACACCCTGGAGGAGGACAGTGGCCAGCAGGATTTCCATATTCTGCTGCTGACTTCTCCGGCCCGTTCCCGCTCCCTTGCAAGCCATGAGGAAGAGCCACATTCCAAAATACTTCCAACCACCAAGCATAAGGGAAGCTGCCTTGGATTTGTTGAAACGTGGGACACCTTCGTGGTCCCAGGGGACTTGACTGAACTAAGGTCTATTAATTTTGAATTTCAAAACAAAATAAAAAGAAAAAAGAAAGTAAAAGATGCTGGCCTTGAACTCTGGGCTACTTCAATGTGCTACAGCCACTTCACCAACCAGCAGATTTCAGCTTCACTGATGGAATTTATAGATATAAACTACGTGCTCCCTCTTGCCAGCTTGACTGTGAAATTTATAATAACACTACCTCAAACACCCTATCCTTTACGCTGGATAGTTACTTCACTGTGCAACTAGATTCGTACTTTACCAATATAAATACTGTCATATCTGCTGTACATCCATGATTTAATATATGCTTAGATCTGTAGCTACATTGCAATTGCATGCACCCTAGTTGCTTCTTGGGCTTTTCTTGAGATCTCTATCAATTGGGACTATGTTCCATCCTTCTAGCTCTATGCATGTTATCAAACCCTATCCACCATGTGTGGATAATATTCCTTTCACAGAAAGGCTTTCTGACCTGATRGAGTCTGGGGTTTTCAGTACAGAGGCCAGCACAGAGACGCAGTATTGACTGCCATCATATTTTAATTTGCTTGTTTTCAAGTGCATTCAAGTGGTTTGCAAAAAGAATTGATTGCAAGGTTGTTTGGTTTGGTTTTTGGTTTATATCTAGGTTTATTTGGCTTTCTTGCACCAAGCTTCTCTATATCTTCTCTGCTACTATACTGCTGTAGTTCTCTGCAATACCTAAAAGCCTCCTTTGGCTTCAAGTGCACTGTTASTGTGAGTCTGTGATTGCTGCATTTGACTTATGGCCCATCACAGTCTCAGCTACTGCCTTGCCCAATCTGTGAGGCTTTTTGATGGTTGGACCATCAACACCTTGCCCATCTGCATTAGTCATCTCCTCTGCAGCGTTTGGTTGCCAACCCAACATCATAACCTCTTTGTTGGTTCCATTTCCCTTTGGTTAARTAGAATTTTGCTATTCTGGAATTGCCCTTTTTCTATGCTTCTGGATYTCCCAGCCTTGAGGGTATTCAAAATTTGCCCAGGGGAGACTGCAGCAAACTGATCCAAGATGACCTTATGCGAGGTTAAACCAGAGAACCTTCAAAAGCCCTTTCCAACCTTATTATTCTGGGAGTCTCAGATTCACTATATTGCAGTGGACAACTTCTTATTGTAATTGTAGCTATTTTATTGATGGAGGACAAAGCTCTACATTGTTTTTGTAATGTATTAGGTACAAGCAAGTCTTGAGTAGCTTCACTTAAGAAAATTCAATTGCATCTTTCTACTGATTTATTTCCCTGTAATTCCATATAGATCACTCAGGAATAAACCAAKTTGCTGCAACAGATTCTTTTTCTACATTTTCCTTGTAACACAACATGATCAAGGGAACACACTCTATAATAGATTTTAATACTTTCACTATCTGGCTATATCATTGTCGTTTTATAGGTAGGGCTCATTTTACAAGCAACAAAGGAAATAATTCTTTTTTTTTTTTTTTTCCCCCAACAATACTTAACAGCAGAAACAGAGCAATTGTCACTGTCCAGCTTACTTTTCCTTGCACCGATGAGGAAATAAAACCAAAAATCAGGCAAGAGGAACAATAGCAGAGCTCAGCCATACGACACATTAATATGAACAGAATATTCCCAAAGCAGTCACTCGAGGTAAGGCTACCCAACTGAAATCATAGACTGAAACTATGACCCTTCAAAACATTTTGGACTTAAATGCCATTCTGAGGATACTTCCTCTGTGAGTARAAATCTCAAGATAAAAATGCAATTTTGTATATAAAAAAAGCTCCTTTTTTTTTATTTTCACTCATGTTTAAATGTGGGAGAAACAAAAATGTAGGAAAAACAAAGCTTAAAGGAAAAAAAAAATATAATTGTTTCCTCCTTTTTCACTTAAAAAAAACCCCAAAAACCAGTATCTTTCTCAAGCCTGTGCTTTCCTTCTTCGCATATTCTCTTTCTCACTCTTCTGTCTCTCTTTTMATTTTTCCTGGGAGCTGATGCTGTAGTTTTACTTGTCTGGCCCAACCTACACAGCACGGCTGCTCCCCTTCTTCATCTAGCAGAACTACTGCARACCTTGTTCCAAAAATTTGCATTTGCTGGCCAATAGAAGGACAGCAYTGAAGGCAGCCTGACCTCTAACACCAGGCAGCTTCCAAAGACTTACTACGTGTCCTCATTTAGCTCTGAAGTCCACAATGTATTTTATGGAACRTGGTGCACGGGACCAAACTAATACTCATCGTATCTGAAGACTACACCAAGTCTTACGCTGCCGAACAGGTCTGGATTGTACAGAACATTATGATCTTCTTTTTCCTCTCGAACTAAAAATAAATGCAGAAACATTGGCCTAATYGTGATGTTCCCAGAGCCAACTCAACCAAAAGATTGATGAGTGAATATTACATGGGAAAGATGAATGGATGTAAGTCCTCCTTGGTTTTTGCAACACTCCAAGCACCAATTTGGTCAATAAAGTACTTAAGCCTGCTATGTGGGTTGCTGTAAGATTAATTTTTGAAAATTGTTCACAGCGTAACAAGCCCTTCAATTTGTTTTAACTCCAGATATCAGAGCCAGCACTTGCTTTCTAGTGTATTCTTTTAATAGCAAGGCTTTGGTCACATGGTGGACATGGCACCATGCACACTTATATCTTGTGTCTTATGAAAAGTCACCGTGCACTAGRTCCTGTGGTGCTGACCGCAGGGAGGCCTGTCCTTAGGAAGCCTATACAGTGTATGGCCATACTTTGTGTGGCACATTTCTTGCATGACAGTCACGTCATAGCGAAGATGAAGGTCTTTTATCAATATTACATGATATGTAACGTACCACCAAATCAGATGTACTGTCACAYGGAACATATAAGAGGGCTTTCTTGGCAGCTGACTTGGGTAGCTTGAGCTCCTTGTGTAGCCGCTGGAGAAAGGTAGATGCTCTCACAGACCGTTCAGACCCCAAAATAATAATAATAATTCTTGTCTAAGAAGCCACATGGACTCTGCATTCACACCCTACAGAGCTCCCCTCACCTCACCCAGGATCCCCAGTGCCCGGACACCTAACAACATTCACTCTCGGAGACACAAAGCTTAGGGGTTACATTTTGATTCCTATTGAGTAGATAAAGCACATATTAAAAAGCATGTGTATCAATCAACGTGTATATTAAATCCTCTCCATTCTACTGCATGAGAACTACCTTTTTATTTCCTGAATATCCACTTTCAGTCAACGCCTCCAAGAAGCTCGAGAACAAGGCATGGGTGCAGGAACAAGGACCTTCCGCCTTACAGTTTGCAAAGTGAGCCAGCATCACTGCTAAAATTCACTACACCAGGTTTGCAGTACCCCCCTTAACCACCCCAGATCAGAAAAATGGCAATGAGAAATACTTTACAGACACTTTCTGAGTGGAGGTCAAGACTTCATTGGYACAACTAGCAAGCTAGACATTAAAATGGAGTCTGGACAATTCATCACATTCTGCATGGGCCATCAACTCCTATACAACCAGAAGAGATGGGCTATTAAATAAAGTTTCTCCAGAGGCATGAAAGATATGAAAGACACAGTAATGCCTTAGCTGCCTTCCCTTGGGACAGCTTTTCCTTCTGATCCACCATCCCCATGACCATCCTTGGAGATATTGTAGCTCTATATTCACTGTGGGGACTGTGGCCATGTAGCTATACTTTTAAGGAGCAGACACATAACTTGACTGGCACAATGCCTACTCACTTCAAAATTAGAGTTTTGACAAAATTTTAAATGATGACCATAAATAGGTTTGTGCAAGTGATCTGAACTAGATCTATACTGCTACAAAAACTAACAAAAAACCCAAAATAGTGCAAGTTTCAACACGAACACAAATCACCTTGCACACATGTGTAACCATGGAGTAAATCATGCAAATCAAGATACATCCACTAATCTGCAGACCAAGTACATGAACACAGGCGACCATCCGATCCTGAAAACGGGGGTTCTATGACTATTTTTTAATATTTTTGTTGTTGCTTCAGTAAAACAACTTCACAACACAAACAGTCTTCTCAAAACATTTCCTAAGACTCACGTGAAAAAAAGTAATAACTTTATATTATAATGAATCTTTTAGTAATGACAGTTCCTTAAGAAACATCATGGGAATAGCCAACTACTCGATGTACTCCATGGCCGCTGTCAGAAATAGATGCTCTTATTTTTTCCTAGCATCGTTTGCTTTAATAATTCTCATTTAAMAATTAACATTACCTCATTTAAAAACAGACCTAAAATTTGAAGCAGCAAATGTAGTCAAAAGCAGCTTACTCCTCATTGAATCCTGAATCCTGTAAGCTCGAGGAGTTTGAAATAAATACCCAGCAGAAAGGTTGCAAAAGGTTTTCTAGCCCAGCTCTTCGCAGTTCCATCACAGTCATCATTTTTCAATAGGAAGAAGAATTCTGTTTTGAGGAAAACCGTCATATTAGTGACTAGAACAAAGAGGAACTGGAACAAAGACAAGTTCAGCAGCTCTGGAAATMATTTTCCCTCCAAACTCCTATTTTGAGGAATTTTGCAGTTAGGCAGATTCCTGCAGTTAATTCTAAACACCACTAGGTGTCATCTATCACTGTATTTCCACTCGGTATAAAAATCTCTCTCCTACAATGACCCACAATAACATTTCTATATATTATTCATTCCTGGTGTTCTCAAAGAGGTATCTATAAATTACCATTCTACTCTGTATCTATGTGCATATCATAACATGATTACAAAGGCTGTTGCTACTCTTAATTGAGCTTATTTTTTTAAGAGAAAAAAAATCTACAGACTTGCAAGTATGGAAATCTGATATTCTCAGAGAAAAATGAAAAGGAAAAAATATATTCCAGCAACTACATGCAGATGAGCTCCCAAGGAAAACAAACCTGTCCCATGCATCCCTCTGCAATGGTCTTTATGTCTGAACAGTGCCAGGTGGGAATAAGCACCACAGTTTTGAGATACATCAAGGAATCTGACAGTCTTGCAGTAMTTCTAGCCCTGATGCTACTTGAAAGCTCATAGTGTGATGCATGTCCTAGCAGTGTTATCAAAATTGTGTGGTTGAGAGGCTGATACTCATCACACAAGGAGCTGGAGTACTGTGGAATGAAGATTAGTCCAGAGAGAACAACGTATTTACTTTTAGCAGCCTGACTTACTAAATTTTCTTTAAGACAGCCTTTACAACCCACACTGTATAATTTYCTTCTATATCTGGTCATTAGTAAGGCATATAACGTGTTTGGCTGGGATTTGAAAGGAAGAAATAACAAGGTAAATAAGGTTTGCTGGTGCACGGAGTTCATGTAGCACCCAGTAAAGACTGGTATTATTACTGCTGCTTAAGTCTTCAACACCAAAACATGATGACAAATTCTGTTGCTTCTGTTCAAAAGTTATAAGCTCAAAATGGAGACAGTGAAAGAAAACTGCTGCTAGAACAATCAAAAGGACAAGGGGCCAAGGAAAGGGCCCTCGAGGAACTTGCTGTGTTAAGAATATCAAATAAAGCTAGAAGGACCATGAACCACCCACACTTCTAGGAGCAACTTCAGAGAGTGGGAAAGAATGATTCAAACTGTTTTGGGCAGCATCTGCCCAAGAACAACATTTCTCTAAAAAAATCCAATAARTTAGCATTAGTTTTCCAAACTATTTAGAAAAGATAAAAGATAATTAGCCATTAGAGCAATAATTGAAATGATGTCTTGATAGCAAGCATCCACCTACCTATGCTTAAAATGGATATTACTCAGTTTATCAAATCTGTGTAATGTGATTTCTGTTGGAAGAGGCCAAGAGCAAGGAAAACCAAGGGTTTTCTGAAGAAACAAAGCCTAATCTGAACTCTTTTATTCATCTTGTTGACATAAGTCAAATATATATTGCATATTRCATATGTATACACTCTGCCTATATGTTTGAACTGGGAGCTATCTTGATTCATGCTGTACAGTTTGCAGTCACTTAGAAAGAATATCCACAACTCAGGCAAAAAGCAAACAGGAACTCTTCAGACTTACACATGAGTTTCAGAAAATAATGAATGAAGTAAGGAAGGTGGAAAATATACTACAAAATTTAAGTAGATTTTCTCCTTGCCTCTTCACAGATTGGAAGGTACCTAAACCAAGTGACTTGGCACCTAAGTTCTCACCACGTCACCTTGGTACTGTTAGGAGAAGGGAAGGCTCTTTTTTCTTTCCAGGATATGAATCCATATGCTATCAGAGCAAAAGCTGGAAACCRCTTAAACTGCAGAGTCTCCAGAGTACCCAAAGGGGATCTCTTCCCAAATTCCCAATTTGAAGGTGACTTTGTTGAACAGCATTTCAATAACTGTGCCTCAAAGTAACTGGACAAAGAAGCTATCTATTTTTTGTAACTTCTGATGAGTTTGCTATTTATCTGTCACCAGATATTGTTTAACTCCATGTAAAGTGTTTCCTTTTTTTGCTCACAAGGACAGTGCTGCCAAGGACATTTTCTAAATGATTCTTTATTGTATCTCCATTCCTAAAGTTTCTTTTCACCCTCTTCTAGTAATAACTTCCCACATTTCAGTCTTTGTATGAAGAATGCCCAAAAATATTAGTTTTTCAAAAGAAAAAAAAAAGCAGTGTCATCCCTYTCATCTGTACTTCAAGTTTCATGTGCTAAATAAGCAAATGAATTTTAAAATGGCTTTGCAAAATAGTCCCTCTGCACAAAGGTATATATGGGCCCCAGACACCTAAGCACCTGAATTGCCTTAAATTTCCAGCATTGTGGAAAGTCTTTTTCCCCTCACCTCCCAAGAATTTATTTTTATTACTTACATGCAGCAAGTGGTACTTTAAAAAGATGCAATAGTTGGAGTGTTAAAAGCACCAGCCATGATGAGGAACATCTAGTCTTGTGCAGTTCACTCCTTCCCCAGCTTCTCTATTTTTCTTTCCTTTTCCTTCTCTATCAGCTCACTATTAACATTAGCAGAGCTATCCCAACATGCTAAATATCTTGTCCTTCCCCAGTTAAYATAGGGCTTCCTTCTGCCTTTGGAGAGACATTGGGAAATTGTTGGTGGGAAGACCATAGAAAGCCTCAAMGGAGATGCAGAAAGCATGCAATAATCCTTGATGAATTATGGTGAAATATCAATTAATAGATAAATCTAACTAYCCCAAGTGAAAGCTAAAGGAAGGAGGAATTCTCTTTTCAGCCCAGCTTTTCAGGTAGTGCCCCAYACGTACTGAAGGATTCCCACCACAGCCATGATGGAGATCATGTATTTTTGGCCTRAAGACCTATGCCCAGAAAAGGCACGTCTAGTGCAGAATAGCGCAGGTTCATTGTAAAGCACTGAAACTTAAAAATCAGTTTAATACAGAAACATTTCCACAAACGCCCTGTGTGAACCTGACACTATGATACTTTAGCCATTGTGTGACAGGTTTGTCTAACACTGAAGATAAAAGATTGAGCTTTACAAAATCAGAACATAATAAAAGAGAGACATTTGTCTTGGGTGGTGAAGACCTGCTGGTGACTGATTTTCTACGCATATTGCACAGTCTGTACCCATGTAATTATTAAGCTATAAGAATGATATAATGTTGTCTCCTTCCTCTTCAAACCCAAATCCTTCCCTGATAACCCTGAGGAAATACGTAGATCGATAGGGTAAAAACAAGAGAGAAAGAGCAGTTATAGAGTTATTTTTGTAAATAAAGCATATCTGTGTCTTTACAAGTTTAAAGTCCAGGTGCATAATTACAGTGGGAATCTAAAGGAGCTTGGTTTCACAGGAATGTTTTCCATATTCCCTGGAGAACCAAAATTGCAAACCCTCTGTTTTGCCCTCAGCAACTTATTCTGCCAGTGCTATGACCATCTTTGTCACAGTCCTGCTATAGCTTTAGCCAAATAAATAAACCAGTCATCACCTTTCAGGCTCCATCTTACTTAATGATAAGTAGATGAGACCCAGGGAAGGATACAGGATACATCAAGAGATTCCAGACTGCCACTCCAATGCTCAAAAGAAAATGCCTCTATTATCTTTCACATAAATACATGGCAATGTTTGCAAAACTTYCCAAATTATTTCATTTTCTTGGTAGAGAGAGCCTGTAACCAACTAGGCTGTGCAATCCCATTCACTGTGCCCCTGGGAAGTCATGGACATCTATCTTCCCTCAAATAACTCCACCAAACTTGTTCCAGGCTCTATTGGATGTTTTGTTGTCTCACTTTAATGGACCCACCACACCACAGAGAGCTGCACAAGGCTATCGCTTCTCCTAATTGGTGTCATTGGGACTCCTTCCTCATGTTGGATGGAAAGGACTAAGTCACAGCCAAGCCAAGCGGTGGAAGGGGAAGCAAGAGCAAAGAAAGGAATCAGAGGTATCTGGTGTAGTATTGCAAAGGTCCCAGTCTCAGGTAAATCAATAACTGCTGGGAACATTTTGAAACATTTGGGTTTAGATCTACATTAAAATCTTCRAATTTACATTAGGGAGCAAAATGACAATTACAAAATCCCACAAAGTATTCAAATACCCAAATTAAATTACACCATATAACATTTCTGTCGGACTTTGTGGCTGATATCTGTTAATCAGGCAGTTTATAGAACTCTTTCTTGGAAATGTATCGTCGYCTGATAACAATATAGTAATTTCCATTCCATAGGTGATGGGCTCTGTCGTCTAATGCTTTTCCAATGCATATTAGGAGCTTGTCTCATGACTATCTTACGGATCTGTCTAATTTAAAACAAGCAACAACATAATTTTTTTGCAACATTTGGAAAAATAAAGCTTTCTCTTGTCTGCTAATGATGCAAATAATAAAAATAATCTTGGGTTTAATTGGCCCTCCGCACAAAACTCTTGCAAGCACTGAAATTTTACCCACTCAGCTAACAGTGCAATTTCACTCACAGTTAATACATAAAAATTCTTATATAACATAGTCAATGAAATAAACAAGCTGTTGCATTTCTGCAGCATCAGATCCTACATGTCACAACATCTAAGAGTAAAGGAACATGAGGAACGCCCTAGCCAGGCATCTCTTCTACAGAAAGACCAGAAAACAGAGAGAACTCAAAACTACCAGGTTCATGCATTTCACATCTAGTCTTCCCAACAGGCATTTGCAGATGGTCATTACTCTCTTATCAGATTTGCTTTCAATAACTGAAAAGAACAGTCCCAAAAATATATGCTCTTTCTATTGACCAAACTGAAGGCTTGTCCATTCTTAGACAAAATATATTTATATGGTCAGTTTATATGGTCAGCTGGAGTAAATGACATGAATAAAATCAAAGTTAATGGTGAGCTATGGGGGGGGGGGGGAAAATTATGAAAATTTCAACCAAGGTTGCTGTGAAATGATTACAAACAAAATCTTTAATGGAATATTTGGAGTATTTCTTTGGATGAAATTGACTCAAAAGCAAAGGTCTGCATACTCAACCCATAAATCTTGCCAAGCATCTTCACATGACATACAAACAATGTGCTTTTCTTCTAGTTGGGTTTCGCCCCATTTTATCCCCCTTCTGTTAGGGGAGAATCTTCGGACTTCATCCCTRTCTGTGCTGGCTGACAGAAATCACATTAAAGATTTAACATCCAAGTACTGAAGCTAAATAAATTCAGGATACAAATAATGAGCCCAGAGGAAAGCCAATGAAGACCCAGTAAAATCTTTAGATGAAARAAGAGATGAGAAGGTAGTAGAAGGCCTACCAACTAATGCTTAATCTGTGAACCCATGCTAAACTACAGCATAGGCTAGGGACAGGATCCCCCAAAGAGGCAACTCATGTCATTATATTTGAAGTAACTGAAACATGTGGGTTAAGCCTTCCTTAAAAAGGGGCTTCTCTCTTCCACTTACCTAAGAAAGCTGAGACCACAGGCTTATTTTCCACAGAGATCAAGTTAGGTGAGACCCATTACTCACTACCCTTCAGAGAAGMATGGGCTCAATCATCAGGCCTGATGTCGGTGGAATTTTATGTCATATGTTTTGCCAGCGGTCAGATTACACATAATCAAAATGGCCCCTTTTGACTTTAAAATCTATAATGGTTATAGATGAGGAACAGCTCTCCTGATGACAATGCAGTTACAGGGATGGGGAGCTGATGYGAGATGAAAGTCATTCATGACAACTCTGTTCTATTCCTTTTTAATAATGAATGTCCATAAGGAACAGCTTAGTTCATTCTTAAGTGACTGAACTTTTTGAAGYGATCAGCTAATGGCTCTGGTGACATTGGCAAAAGCTGAACAACATTTATCAGATACATAAACCTGAGAACATGGTCCTGCACCTTGCATCACAGGAATTCATCCTATGCTGTCCCACAGTTGCTGACATCTTTAGAAATGCCTTTTTTTTTTCCACCCACTAAATATTAATAGTGTCTCAAAAGACAGATAAGAGAAAAAGTTTCTACTTCCCAATAAGTCAATGTATTTTACCTATATGGAGTATTGTTTTTTTGATGTGYGTCTAGGCATAATGTAAACAAGCATTTGAATAAACATAACTCAATTGAGTGTGTGGCAGGGGGTGGRTGGAAAAGCTAAATAACCTCAAATTTATGTCCTTTCAAAATAAGAATYGTCTGACATGGTTGCAATGTTTTACTCCACAGAGCTTTCATTGGGATTTGCCTGATGAATACACCTAAATAAGCAAGAATAAGTATGTGAAGAACTGGAATTTACTGGTAAAATAGATATATCACAATAGACTCACAAAATATATTTTTCTTCAAACATGTATCATAAAACCTTCATACTTTTGGCATCTTCATGACRGATGTTTAAATATGGCTATCTTTCCCTAGTTGGAACAATAAAATAGATTCTCTCTGTATATATATCTTTTTCAATGGCAAGRGTTGTCTATTGACAAAACACAATGACATACTTTATTAATATACTGATRTTTTTATTCATACAGTGACATGACAGAAACAAACAGAAATGATTACTTAGCCTAGCTGTGAAGAGATGTTTAGCAGATAGGAGAAAGCAGATTTCATACCTATGAATTTCTCTGAAGCATTGCTAAGAGGAGTGGACTTCTCAGCAATTCGTTTATCCATCTGAAAACTGTTAGGGAGGAACTAGAAGAAACATTTACTCTCTCAGAAAAAACTCTGAAACTTAGAACTGAAGTGGGCCATGAGGTAGCCTGTGACAAGTTGTCTCCTAAGAACCTGTAGCACGGGCTAGAAGAAAACAGTGTATATCAAACACAAAATGGCCAAATAAAACACACTAACAACAAAAAAGTTACCTTCAAGTTAAAAAAAACCCTGCAATTAAAACTGACAATCAGAGGAGACTGTAGCAGTTTACAATTATTTCTACCTTCCTGCTTCCCTTTAACTGTAGGAATTCACTGAATAAAGCAGTTCCATGTAGCAGACCCTTTCACATACCACTCAGTCCGAAGGAAATCCCTGCCAATCTGCTACAAAGAAAGAAATAAAATCCTGCTGCCTCCAAATCTGCTGGTTTATATTGTATAAAGATACAATCTGATGGTTGTATCTTTATGCATAAGAAACTAATGCCAGAAGGACCATCCTGCCTACATCATGTCTTTGGATGCAAAGAGTCTCCCGTAGTTCATGGGGAAAAAAAAAAAAAAATCTTCTTATCGTTTAGGTAAATACAATACCTCTTTAAAGTTATCCTCAAATCTGTATATAATTTCCTTGGGATTAGATCCTGCTTCATTTTCACTTACTAACTCAAAATATTCTTACTCAGTTATGAGAATGAAGCTTTTCAGTCTGCTCTCCTCTCCATTTTGCTATAATAGGGTAGAGATTGTAAGACAGATCTACTACATACAAAGCAGCACCAAGCAAGGGTGGATGATCAAGGTATAGTCAAGTTTTTTAGGGCAATTCAGCAGCACTGTAATGTAGGCTGACTTGGCTAATTCATCTTTCCCTAAGTCAGGGCTATGTAGCTTGCACTGAACACCACAAATAGGCGGTTTTATTAAGGTAGTATTATGGAGAAAATTCAGTATTTTACAACTTTTGTTAGAGAAAGTCAGTATTTTGCGCTTTTTGAAGTTTAGTAAGAACCTTCACCAACAGCTCTTAAAGGAAGTAAGTTGTCCTTGGAAAAGTAGGAAAAATCAGCTCATGGATTTGTATGCTGTTAAAAAAAAAAAAACTTAAAGGCCAGTTCTAGCAAGGAGAAGAAAGTTGTCAGTAGAATCCCACAGAGATCTGCCTTGGTCCCTGGCTCATCAGTTTGTTCATTAGTGATCTAGAGATGGTGAGGTAGCCAAATCTGCTTTAGCAGAATATTCAGAGTAAAATTATCATCTTACTGTGAAAGGTTGCTGTGGAACCAAACACCATGAGAAAATCAGTATCAAAAGTGCTAGCAGAACCTCAAAAATATATTTACAATAATACTTTCTACTTTAGTAATTCAAAGAGGATGGAAAACTTGTGTCRGTGTGGATTACTCTCTGAAAACATGACCTTAGTGTTCTTGTGTGATTAGTAAAATGAGCAGAATGAAAGGTACTAGTTTGAAAGTGGTAGAAAGCAATAGAGATCATCGCCATGAAACCATACAGATATGGGATGTACCTGTGCCTTCAGTGCTACCGGCAAACTGAAACCACAGAAATACAGAAAATGCAGAAAAGAGGAGTAAGTTAGAAGAAAAACCTTCCCTTCAAAATGAGATTACACTGGTGAGATTCCTCTAACTCAGAGTGAAAAAATGAAAGGCAGATCCTCATATATTTATGCACTTCATAGAAAARGTGAACAGAGAGTAATTATTCATTGCTCTCATTATACAAGACCTAGGGGAGAAAGGTACTGAATTATTAGGCAGAAGAAACGAAGCACTTTCTCACATACAAACATTTGTCATACGTAATTTGGAGTCATATATAACAGGATTCAGAAAGCATTAGGAAAAAAACCCAAGAGTTATTACACAGCATGTCCCAGCTGCAACTTCTAGCTCAAAAATTCCTTAAGTCATTGGCCAAAGGAGAACAATCACTCTGCACTTGTCCTGCTATGTCCTAAAGCACTTGTCACCAGTTACCATCTGAAATATGATATGGGGCTAGGTAAAGCTTTAGTTTTTACTAGAATGGATATTCCTGTATCTTGCCCCAACACCCTAACTTCTTCCCACTCCTAAATCTCTTGAGTTCCCAACACACCCTATCATCTCAAACCACATTCATTAAAGGTTGTTTAACCCTTTGCCCTATGCTTGCYCCTAAACTCTCACTTTGACATTCATCTTTTCCCATCCAAATCTACCAACTTGTGATGGAGACCATCCACTCCAAGCCTTGGCATCTCACCTTGGACTCAACCCATGCTCTTGACTCAAATTCCCAGGCTCAAAGARGCTCTCAGCAGTTTGCCTGCTGCTGCTCTGATTCTGATTGCTGAGGACCCAAATTTGGCATCGCCTACCACCATTCTGGTGGTCACATTCTGGGGCTGAGTTCCCCTACCAGCCTTGATAGCCTCAGARAAATAAAGTTATTGCACTTGATCTGACAAAGACCAAACACAACCAAAAAAATCTTAGGCAGAATGCTGTTATTGAAACACCAAATGACTCTGGAAGCAGAGAAAGAGGGTGAAAAGGGAAAAAAAAACCAAACAAAGACACAGGTAGAACCTTTTGCAGACAGAATAGGCTACACTGACTCATTTTCAAAACACTTCCCTCCCTTCCTCGTGCTTCATTTGGGAGGGAAATCATCCTGTGCCCTTTACTGACACAGAACCCTCTTCTGAAGTGTGACTCCTTAGTAACTTGAACAATCAGGCAATTAGCTCAAGTATCTAAAAATGGATATAAAAGAAAGTGGTTTCCCTTACAGTGTGAATCTAAGGTTCTTCTACTTTTGTAACTCAATAGGAAGTCCAAGATGAGCTAGACTTCTCTGCTCGATCCGCTTCTTTTCCAGAAGGCATAAATAATTCCTGGGGGAATGAGTGCAAGAGTCCTGTCCAAAGTCAACAGGAAGATTTCTACTGACACCATCAYGGTTGGATCAAGCCCAAGGTCTCTATTGCAGCTTAATATATTTTTGTACAGGTCTTTTAATTCACTGCAGTAAAAACAGAATTGATATGTTAAAGAGGAAGAAAAAAAATACAAGTTTTACTGTTGAATGTGGRGAAATTTTGAAACAGATATGTTTCCCGTATGCATGGCATCAACTCTTCTATTCCTGCCTACAGCAATATAAAAGCCTTTAGTAGGTGTAAAAATCTTCTGCTGCTGTCTCCTTTTTCTGTACAAACAAGAAAAATGTGCTCRCTAAGCATATTTCCTTTCAGAAACTGCTAGTTAAATAAAACCTCTCCTCCTCCTCCTCGCTCTGACTCCTGTGTCCCCTTTCTCTAGGCCTAAACCTCTAACAAGCTTCACACCATCGACTCCCACTCATTCTGCTTGCCAGGCAGTTTACTCCTTGCAGAGATTTGAGACATAATCTGTCAAGGAAGCTCTCGACACCTCAGAAACACATACTTGGGACTGCACCATCTCTTCTGCAGGTGACATGCGAGTTCTTCAGATCCCGATGGCTCAATGAGCCCGGGAGAGATCCGAGCCAGCAGAGCTAGAGCTCGTTGGGAAAGCTGCTCACTAAAGGTAAAAGACAAATATTTTAATGAAAGCAGCGGTGATACAAGGTGGAAAGCTCTCCCTACAGGCATAAACTATCACCAAATTGACAAAGCTAATTTGCAGTGAAGTATGTGTCTCTAAGGAAAATCACTTGTTTCATATATACCGGTAGCAAGCTGGGAGTGCACATGAAGACATTCATACAAACAAAAGAAAGGTTGTGGGAAAATGAGATTTTTTTTTTCTCTATTGGAGCAGAAACAGAGCAAAATCTCAGGCTGTCATAGATGTCAGGCTAGTTCTGCCTGAGGGGCAGTGCTTGCTTCTTTTTTTCATTTGACCAAAGAAATCATATTCTAAATAATAATTAAAAAAAAAAAAATCACTGAACATATTACCAAGCAATACAACTATTTCCAGTGTCAATAATTTATTATATATTGTATTTTGATTTCACATGCCTCAATAAAACCGTCAGAAATGGCTATCCTTCCCCAAATATTTTATCTTCTAGATTTTTTTTCTGCATTGTTGCTGCCTTTTGCCTCCTTTCTTATCACACACCAAAAAAAAAACAAACAAAAAAAAACCACCAGGTGCAATTAGACCTAGGCTGGAACTTGGGAATGATGTAAGAGGTATACAGATACTTTAAGAAAAAATCAAAGCTGAACTTAAGGAACATTATATTACTTCTTAAGATCTACACTCAAAGCACTCTTCAGATGACCTTGGTGTAAAAGATAGATTTTACTTCATTCTCCTCCAGCATCTAACCAGACACATTTCACCTTGCTCCCCAAAGAACACCACTGTAGACTGCTCCCTTTTCAACGGGAAAAGCCCGAGATTGCCCCAAACACACGTGGTTGTCTTTCCTATCACCACGAAAACAAATAGAAGTAGTGCAGCATATTTTTCTAACTGTATATGGCACGAATTGAACTTGACAGTCATGTCTCAGAAGCTGATCCAAGCATCACATTAACTAAATTATGAAAATGCCCTGAAATAGTCACTTGTTGATTTGTATTTGATGCATTCCAATTTAAAAAAAAAAGTGTAGGTTGCACAATCTAATTTTGAGTATGCCATATAATTGAGGAAGATATTTGTTATGCCTTTGACTATGGACTGTTTGTCAAAAAACAGTTTAATGCACTTAATATAATTAATGAAAAAATGTTTTAAACCTGAAGTCCAGCTGTTAGCCCAGCTTTTGCAAACAGCTTCACAGATATGAAACATGTATGAACAAGACAACCATGACTTRGGACCAACCAACACATCATGGACCTGCCCCCAAAAAAGAGCATTTGGAGAAAAACTGAAACGGCCCCATCTGGGTCTATGATTGACCTTAGTGTTTTCAGAGAYACCGTGCCTGTCACAGGTACCACATATTTGTACGCAGACACTAACAAAAAGTTTTTCCTCAACTATTTCACCAATGGCTAAAACCACACAAGAAACTTCCAGTTGCAATCTTAGCAATCGTCCAAAAAGTTTTGATGATTCAAGCAATTCAACTGAATAAATAACTGTGAAATAAATAGCAAGATTTGATTAAAAAGTCCAAAAATGCAACAGCGGCAAATTGCATCTAATATTCTGCTTAGGAAAATACATAAAAGAAGCTATTGCTTTAGGGCAAGAAATGCAATTTTCTTTGAGTGYAGAACATTTAGCATCATGGGATCCAAATCAGGCTGATAAACATGTCTATCCAAACACAGCAGTCTCTCTCAGTAAGTCGGAAGGTTTTAAATCAAACCTGTTTGTTACTACAGCTAAATATTATTYACTAATTAAAATCTTAAATGCAGGGGTTTTGAAGTTAAGGGAGATAAGCCAAGTAGGTTGAGTTTTGTTGCCTATAAATCCCAAGAGGTTYGCAGCTTGGCTTCTCAAAGAACTGAGGTTTGAGACATAGAAACACCTCTTTCCTTTCAATCCAGGMTAGGCTTACGGAGCAGAAAACGTATATTCTAGCCTACTTAAACCAGGATGGAAAATAAATCTTAAAAATAAACTCATCTAATGAATTKACATTGGGGGATGAAATCTTAGCAGTCCAATAAGACTGCCACTTACCCGAAAAATTGAACTTAAGTACAGAGTTTGACCCAAATCCCATCAAAATCAGTGAAAATGGGTTCCTTGGGCTCTCTTAAGGAGAATTAGCTCTTTCTTCTCTGGTTCTACACTAACCACAGTGCTTTTCATTTTCCTTTTACACTGTGAATATTATAGCAGGTGGTTAAGCACTATAAAGACAGCATTTTTTTTAACCTTTATTCTTCTCAGTTTTGCAGCATTCTGCACTTGATCCTGCTGGGAAAAGCTGTGGTAATTTTGGTTTTTAACTGATTAAGGTTCTTAGGGTGAGAAGGGATCCTTAATGAACTTAATCCTCAGTTTACTTTAGATCTGTTTTCTTTGAAGACAACCACTGGACCTAAGCTCTTTGAGCCCATTTTGAATCAGTCCTAAGTAATTTTAAGTGCTGCTGGAGCTTTCCTCTCTCAAAGTGTTATTGCCTTGCAGGGAACTAGTCAAAAAATAACAGGGCTTGATTTACAGTTAGGGTAACAAGCCTAAACAAACAAAAAAACAACCCACAGTTTGCTTTCTCGTTTATTATTTTCTTTTTCCTAGAGCCTGGACCTAAACTGGTGAGAACAGGGCTATCTTTGAATCACTGCTCAACCTGCTAAAGCCACATTTCCAACTCCACCACAGGACTAGATTATCAGATTCAGAAACATAGAATAACCATAATTTTGAATAAYAGAAACCATAATCAGTAGTTTATAGAAAGAAGAAGCTGGAGTAAGAGGCCCACCTGACTGAGAACCACAGTACTAAGTACATACACCCCTAGGTCTTATTTGCTCCATATGCTTTGGCTTCCTGTAGCTCTAAGGTTGCTCAGTGCCTGAATAGTCCCTGCGCGTGAATCCCATTGCTCATGAGTTTATGATGGGCACATATTAAACACATTGTTGAAGGGTAACCAACTAAAAATGCTTTGGCATGGCMGACCTTGCAGTGTTTTCTATTATGCACCTATACACACAAACGTGCTCCATATCCCTATGCATTTATTTACAAACACATCTAAATGTACGTGCTGTTCTAGAAACATGGATGCTGCTCAGCTACATGCAGAATCTCTGTGCAGCTGAAACAAATCCTGGTGCCTCCTGCTTTTGCTTGATGTTTCCTTTCTTTCTCCATGCCTTCACACCCCTTTCTCTTCCATGTAGAAGAACTCCCTATTCCCTTCCTAGTGCATCCGTTTGGTGTCCCACCATGACCTCCTCTCTCTCTCTCTCAAGTCATCCTTCCCATGTCTTTGCTCCCACATGCACTTTGATCCAGGCTGAGTTCAGGTTTCCTCCAAGCTCTAAGGCAGCTGCAGAAAATAAAGAGTACTACCCATAAAAAAGTCCCTCCCAATACTGATGTCAGAGGGGAGGGCAAAACACGCTCAGAGCTACTGCCTGTTTTGTATACCTGTAACAGCTAATGATTTCATACCCGCACAAGCTGCTGTGCCACGCAGGAGCCCAAACACGCATCCCCCTAAAATAGTCCYAATAAGTGACAGCAAGAGCCCTGCTTGCTGCGGCGGATAAAACCTCACAGGGAAAACAGTCCTGACAGTCTGAATGCCTAGAACATAAATATTCAACRCACACATAATTTGAACCATGCAATTAAGGAGCAGGGGGCACTTCTCAGAGTGATATTTGAAATATATTTGTCTCCACGCTCAAATGGAGACGTATTAAGTTTGCAAAGGACTCTAATGAGACTTTTCATGCAGAGTCAGTGTCTGAAGGCACGTCCAGCTCAACAGGCTGCATCGGCAACACTTACTGATGTTTCCTACATTTAATAATTCATTATCTTGACTTATATGTTATATGAGTTGTCTTATCTTAACAGTAGTAAATACAGCTGCAAAGCAATGAGAGATAGCAGTAGGATGATGACACTAATCGTACTGTCTTGACTTGAATTAAAATTGCTGAACAGTAAATGAGATTACTAGCCTAAAGATAATCTTAATTTAACTGCATTTATCTCCTCTTAGCAGCAATTTTCCAAAGTGCTTAAAAATAAAAAAAGACAGACATTTAATAGGAATCTTTCTTTCGGCAGGTTTTAAAGATAATTAAAAGTGCCCTTATGTGTTTTCTTCTATTGTCAAGTTTTATTACAAACAGCAATTTGCAGGTCAGAATAGAAAAAACAGGTCGTATCTTGAATTGCCATAAATTTCTCTGCTCTTCATTCTGTCTTCTATAGAAAAAAGAATAAGATCAAATGGTTGAAAGAGATGAAGCTTCACACACTTTGGACTTGTCAATAATATCTACTATATCATACATCTTTCTTGTAAGAGTTGTAAAACATAAAAGAAGCTTTGAAAATATTATATATATTTTATATATATATATATAAAAACTTAGACTTCTAATTTTAAATAGCAGCTAATCATGCCAGGTGTCTATTTGCTGATATATTATACCAACAAGCTTACTTAAGCATATAAAACTGTAGCCAGAACATGAGAAGTCTCTTTAAGAAAAAAATCAACATAAGCAATATTGTGAAAATAGGCAATTAATGAGGCTCTTCAGCCTGCCACATATTTGCAATCTACCTTTGAGAGCAGCTACTGGGGTGAGGAGAAGGATCCCCAAAGTCTCAAAATTCAAAATGAAAAAAAAAAAAAAGTAAAAAGAAAAGAAAAAATCAGAGATTCTTGAGAATTCTTACGAAAAACTGTTTTTGATATTTCAAAATGCTGGTCTTTGCTGGATAAGAGAGTCAGCATCATTAGCTGTCTTTTTGCCTCAAGTAAATTCAAACCTAAACTCTACCTCTGTTCATAAATAATTTTCCTCACACTGAATGCCAGCTTGCAGAACAATAAATGAAGAACACTGTAAGGAAAATAGGACAGTTTAAGAGGGGGGAATAAGGCAATAACTCAACTAAATCCTACAAAAATACACAAATTAAACACATGGTGTTTCAATTTAAGCATTCCAATCTTTGACTGGAATCCCTAAGCAGTTAACATGACCAGGGCACATTTGTTGCTGTACCTTATCTTCAGATAGAGATCTAAAACACACTGGCTGTGCCACCCACTAAAAATTCCTATCTTTGCCCAGTGACTACGWCCAGTTTCCAACCAGCTCAGATGGAGGCTTCTAAACTGTGAAAGTCTGAAGCTGGGAGAGATGAATCACAATCCTTAACTGAGCTGCTCAGACTGCTGGCAGTCGATTTTTGGAAGCTTCTAGGAACCTACTTAATAGCCAAGCGTGCTACAGGGCACATTAATCCCATGGACATCATCATGCCCTGTGTCACCATCACACTCCAATAGCCTCTTCTGATCGTATAGCTAGAAACCCCAAATATTCTGCTGAATATCTGCCCTTCTAAGAGCTGTCTCTCACAAAAGGCTATAACCCTATCTACAGGGTGGCCTCCTCCATTCTTCCATYGTTRGTGTTGCCAGAACAYAACTTTTTCTTCCATTTCCACATTTTAATGCTCACACATGAAGCTCAGTTTCCGTCATTTGTATGCGGATTTGTACTGATCTTCATCTGAAAGCCAAATCTTTTTTGTAACTGATGATCTTTTACGCCTTCAGAACTCCAGGCTGGCATTTAGCAGTGGGCTCCAGCAGGCTGTGACACTGCTCTCATGTAAAGGTCAAGGACAAAAGTGAAGCTTTCATGAATTGCTGTTCTCACATTGTGTTCCTTACAAACGTGTTTTCAGAATTTGCAAGATGTGTTGATGCTCAGCAGATGAAAGGAAGCGATCTTGGTTCRTCCTCTGAATTTCATTAAATAAAACCTCATTTTCCACACGGTTCAGCAAATGGCTTACTGTTCTGTCCATCCACAGCACTGGCCATGACTTTGTCCCAGCTCCTAAGATGGGCACTCCAGTTCTGAAACACTCATTTAGGTCTAAGTAACAAAACAGCAACCAACATCTATATTTCCTGTCACAATAAAATGTATTGAGAGGGATGAATCAAAGTCTGAATTATAAAAAAATCTGGTGCCTACTCTTCTCCCTTCTGTTATTTTAGTGTTAATGGCAGATGGAGGTTGAATTAATAAAATCCCCTTTTCTTCTCCAAACATTTACAAACATTGAGGCAGACCTATCCTTTATTTAATTATAAAATGACCCTAAAAAGCAGTAATAAAAATCAATCTTTGTCATTCCTCCTAGATGAACCCAGGTTCYTTCCACAAGGATTAATCAATTTACAGTCTAGATTTAATGTCTGTAAAACACTTTCCTCTCTGGGTAGATGAAATTACATACRGCTACAAGAAAGCAGCAGACACACTTTTCCAAAGGAATCTTCTCTTACTAATCCTTCTTTCTTTGTCTTTTATTTTCCAAAACATATTTGTAAAGCATARCCAATTAAATCCATTACTAATATTACTAATACTGTTATTAATATTGCTAATATTAAAATTAGGATATTCAATGAAACATTCTAAATAAAAGTTTCTTAATTCAGCATATCTGTGCACTGTCATATGATTTATTAATACTGACGGCATCACATTTTGTACATTTTTTGATATTTATAATATTTCCAATTAAAGCTGCTTTGTTGGTTTAACAGATCTACGTGTTTAAAAGTAATGTTTAACATTTAAAAGCAGTGTAAGACTAAAGACATCATGTGTGCCTATGCACTACATTCCAGACCCATCATCATGACAATTGCCTAACACAAWAGGGGAAAGCTTGCATATATTCATAGTTTTCTTTACATATCTTGATTTCTTTTACATATTTCCATAGTCTATAATTTTCTGTCTCCCTCTTTTCCTAATTCTTTGCTGATTAACATTATGCACTGAGGAGATTGCTTCCCTTTAGAGGTCTGACTTGATGCCTTTGAGTAATTCTTTCATGACTATTTGCAAAGATAAACTCAATGGCAAATGAAGTATGTGACTCATCTAATTAACAGGCATGAAGTGTCATAACAAAGAACTTAATTCAAAACACAGGGTCATTCAAACCGACCTTCATCTGTGTCAGCCGTGGCCTCAGTAATGCCAACATATGCTATATTTGGGAGTTGTTAAGAAAAAAAAAAAAGATTAGAAAAGGAAGGATGGAGGAGGAGAAACAAAAACAAAACCAAAAACCTTTCCATTTCCTTTAAAAATGATTTCAAATAAGCACACTGGATGGTTGATTACTATTTTCTTTTAGGGAATGATGGAGGATATTCTGAATACTTTCATAAGATGTGAGGAGTAAAATGCAAAATATGATTATCTATATTGATATTATTCTTCTGTTCCACTAATCACATATCCCCTTTCTCTTCTTTATGACTCCTGAAGTGYTGTATACTTGTATGTTCCAACATAATCAGCTCTCTGTCATACCTAATTATTGCTTCTATGRGAAATAGCTGGAAATGAAACATTAATATCCTTAATTTGCATGTGATGATTACAGTACAGACAGATTAAGGGTTGGATTCATTTCATCTAACTATAGCCATGTAAAACCAAGGCACCCAGCCCGAGCGACTTATCTGTGCCGTCTTTGCAAATGAGGAAGAGGAAGGTTTTTCAGGAGGAGGTACAGCCTGTCTACCACAGCAACTGTCCTAGAGAGATACCCACAGATATCCCAGAGATGAGGGTGTTCTAAGCATGCAGACTTGCACCTAGCTGGTAGCACTCCACATTTCACATCTCCCATATCCAGTGGAAAAAGGATTCCATAAATACCTAATAATTCTTTCTTGGCAACCCTGCTACACTCAACTTCTAAGTAGAACCTTTTTACATTTCATTTCCTATTTCTTTTCATGACTTCACAAACTCATCTGCCACTGGAACGTCTCTGAGCCAACTAGTYCTACAGAAAGATGTGAGATGGACATAATGTCCTTGTACCACAACGAGGTCTCTAGCTCATACACTAATTCTCTTGCTGAACTTCACATAAGACTGAAATAATCCATGAAAATACACCACATATTTCCCCTGCTGTCCCCTAAACTTTGGGTGAATCCAGATCATCTTGTCTTCCCAACCTGCTCTTCTTGTCTTACAAATGCCCTTTGCAAAACCATGTCAGTAATGTTGAAAGAGCCTTCTTTTTTTCTCATTTCTATTTATAAAGACTGTGTTCCTATCTTGACAATTTCTGTGGATTCCTCCCCTGCTTTGCACACTACAGCCATCTTATCTTCTTTTTTGCTGGGAATAAATCAGCCTGACCAGTATTCATCTGCTCTTTGAGCAAATTTGTCACTACCTGCAACACTTGCCAGAAGACAGTAACCTTCATACCACAGACTCAGTTCTAAAGTCTCAATTCTACAGGAAATATMATTTCTTTTGGCAAATCTTATTTCTGTACAATGAGCAGTTAGAAAAAATGAAGCAAATAACAGTGACATAATATGGAAGAAAACACTGTTTTCAAGACAAACTTCTGAAGCAGAGATTTGAGTGGGGCTTTGAGCACACATGGAACAGCCCTGCAGTGAGGGCTTGCACAAAAAGCTTCCAARGGAAGGACCAGAAGCAGGGGACCTGCCTCTCGGCATCACCACAGCAAACCAAACTTGCACCTCACCAGGAAATAGTTGAGTTGTCACATGTGCTGTTATCCCAAGATGTAAAAGCAAAAGCTGAACAGAGAGAGGTCAACAAGGACCACAGGACAAGCCTTGCAAGGAAAAAGACAGAAATTATGGGCTTATAATTAAGATATTTAACTGAAGATCAGATGGTGTATGTGACCTGGGACATGCCATGGGACATCTAACAAATTGGTTAATTCTAATTAACCACCTTTCTACCTGACAGAACTGTTTGTGCAGTAASAAGTGATTTAATGGGACTATCACCATGACGTGTTCTTTCCTGTAGCTTAGTTCTCCACAACTCAGTTTTGATTCAAATACATCCAACGTTCACTGACTATTTAGAGTACATGTTCTTTAGAAGAGAATCCTCCTATAGCATTTCATAATGCCTTCTACAATGGGCCTTCAAAGTGTTTCTGGTAATTTTAAGTAAAATTTCTATTTTCACTAAGTTCTAGTTTAATTATCTTTTGTCTACCCACATTTTGATATTAATAGCATACATATTTATCAATACTTCCTTCTTTTAATGCCTTTTTTTTTGGAAACTGCTACAGCCTGTTCAAGTTGGCTGCATTGTGGCAATAATTAAAAGAATTAGCACAAGTGATTTTTTTTTTTTGCATCCTTTGAAGGGAAAAGGGATATAGGAAAATCATCATCATTATGAAAAAGTACATCTTAGGAAGTGCATGGAGGCATTCCACTGCTGCTGTTTTAAGCCTAAGAAGAAGAGAGAGAGGAGGAAAGAAAAAAGGGGAAAGGGAGAAGAAGAGTAAGACAAAGAGAAAGAGAAATGAAATAAATATCATGAAGGAGATGGCGAGTTGTAAGAATATACCTGAATGTCCACATATCACTCCTAAATGCAGTAGAGAGAGTCAGAGTTACTTTGGGGTATCTTCATCCTTTSYCCTTTCCCCTTTCCTTTTCCCTCTGCTTTTCTCCCTTTAGATGTCATGTCAGTACTTTTCTTTAAAAACACAAAAAAATACCACCACACAAACTTCAACAACCCCCAACACATTTTCTTAGAATCTTTAGTTTTTCTCTTGTTTTGGAATATATGCTCCCACCACTTCTTACCATTTCAACCTTAGTTTTGTATGATGACCTAAATTTCTTTCCCAGCTCCTCTCCTCCTGAGAGTCGACAGAATATACAAGAAAGCACCAAACTCTTTATTAGGGTTGTTTAACAATTCCCRTGCTATTTATTTCCCTAGCTGCTTTCCTAATAACTCTAATACTTCTATAATTGGAAATAGTACCAGGAAATCTGTCCAAGAGCTAGAAGCTACTATGGAGATGTCCTCAAGCTAACCTGTTTGCACTTGGCCAAAYCACAAGTTTCAGATGGTCATTACTCACACCTTTTGCTCTGAGCAGACCAGCTTGTCCCAAACACGCTGCTAAAAATCTTTTGAGCTTCTATCCGTGCTGAACAACATCTCGGGAATTTWGTTTCAACCTGCCACAGACCATGAGAGACATAGATGATATGGATACTTTTATGCTCCTGCTTTCCTTCCTGACCGTGAGCTTTTGGTACAGGGAAAGCTATACCTGCCCTGAAAATGAGGAAACTCTAAGATCCATCCTCTTCTAACCTTATTTGACTGTTCTCTTTCAGAATACTGGACCATGTGGCTGCCCAGACCAAAGYCGCTCTGGCTCCTGAGTGAAGGCTGCATGCAGGGAAAGTGCCACACAAAGATCTTTAAGCAAACTAGTGAGCATCAAAACTAAAGGTCAAAACATCAAAACTAAAGGCAGTGGTTATAATAAAAGATTTAATATACATAATATAATATATATCTTATATATCATATATAAGATTTTTTTTTATATATATATGAAGTTTGGTAGAGCAAGAGAGTGAATCAAATCACTTCTGCAGGTCATTCCAGGCTTGAATTTCTTTATGTATGTTCTCTCTTCAACACAGTCATATCAAAAGCATGACACTAGTTTGGAACCAGAAAAGTAGAAGTATTTGCCTATTGTAAATCAAAGATTTGTGGTTTGTTTTGTTTAGTATATTTTCTGCAAACATTACTAGACAATTTGCAAGGGAAGAAAACTAAATGTAATTGTGCTGCAATTGCAACAACTCTGAGGCAGAGGGTAGAATTGAGATGGCTGCCATGTAACTACTAAATTCAMCTAAAATACAGACTAGATAGGCATTATTATCATCATCTTGGGACAGAAGCAAATATATCATTTATAAAATACAGCTTTGCTGTGATTTATCTCAGGCAAATGTTATRCAAGTCTAATACCTATATCTGTTCTCTTAACAAAAGAAGAAAAACATGGAACACAGCACAAAGCCAATTGTCCACTTCTATCTAGCCCATGCTTAGGGAAGAGAAGGATCATTTATAAACTTGAAATTCAAAAGAGTAGGGACATTTTTATACAGCAAATGTAGCACTTCACAAACTATTGTTCAGCAAATTCTTTCTCCTCCTGTGCACATTTTTTCAGCATTGTATCTTTTTTTCCCCACTTCCTTCCTCCCACACAATAAATCAGAAATATTTTCTGGCATTTTCTGCAGAYGAGATGCAACACGTACACTGTTTTCTGATACTGCTAAAGATCACCTTAAGCAGCAAATATCCAGCTCTCTTGTCACTCACACTCTTTTTCTACTCCATTCTCTATATATGTACTTTATCTACATGCATATATATATAGAAGTATAATTTTTCACACGCACACATATATTTAGGTAGAATTATAAACAAATATCCACTGAAGTGTAAGACTCTCTACTTTAAAGCATTGTTTTGCTGAAGTTATAAAATGCTGATGCTTAAGAAAAAGTTTCATTAAAGCATTAAAGGATTTTAATTTTTGGCATAATGCAAACATGCAGACTAGAGCGCTTTCCTATATATAATACAAGCTAAATATAAGTTGCTTTATAAACAAACCATCCGTTTCCCACCCATTCACCTGGAAGCCTCTTTGGCCAGGCTGAGAGTCAGCTTCCCTCTGGAGCTGCCCAGCAACTGAAATAAGCAGTTCTGGTGGAACAGCTCAGTGAGCTCTGAATAACCAACCCRGGTAAAGCCAATGCTCCTGTGGCAGCAGCAGCAAACACTGTCTTCTTCCCTATGGTGTTTTCAACCATTATGGAGACATCTCTAATGGATTTTAAATTAATAGTGTTTGTATTCTAAGCACGCCAGATAACACACAGTGATGTGAAGGYATAAATCACTGTCCGAAAAGATGTGGCTCTATATCAGTCAGCATGTGTTGTGCTGTTGATAGAGGAAMCAATATCGAGTATCTGGAATTAAAATTGCTAAGTTGAAGCTATTTTAGACTCAAAGGAGCTCATGAAGCCTCTCCTAGTAGCACTCAAGATATTGGCACAAAGCACCAAAACCCAGGAAATTTAAGATCCCCTGTTCATTGTCACCATCATCAGAAGGGTATTTCAGCATGTGTAAGAAACGGGGTGGTTTTCCACAGAAGAGCTGGATGTAGCTGCACTATTCATCGTATTTAGCCACATCAAACCCAAAACGCCCAAGCCAAAGACCATTTCCAGGAAAAAATGGTAGAAGACCCTATAGTCAAACCACTCTGTAGCCTAACAGAGTAAWGACTCCTTGGCATAAATCCATTTTATGGCCAGGAAAACCCTGGCAACCATACTCTGCCCATCAGACAGGAGCATAAACCCTATCTCAGCCCAAACTCACTCCTCAATGCTACCAAAAAGCCAGAGCCCAACACTCCGCCTGAGATGTTATTATTWCATTTTAATTGCCAGACACTCCATGCCATCTGCATTTGGCCATACATCTGTATTGTCTGCATTGCTGCRTGCAATTTCTGGTTTTGTATTTCCAATATAAAGGTGAACAATATGAACATTTTAAAAAATTGCATGTCTAAATCAATATATTTCAAGGAAAAGGGGTTTGGCTTATTACAATAAAACTAATAAGACTATTTAAAGTTATGCTGCAAGCATAAACATGTATTGGACTTTAAGGCCCTTTTTGTYTCCAAAGATGAAATTTTCACTATTCTTTTACACAGGCATATTGGGGAGTCACTTCAGAATGATATCATTGTCTTATTGGCTTCCCAGTTTTCCTTTGCTATAGAAGCATCCAAACTTRCACATTGCTGGAGGTAGTTTCATCATTCAACCAGGCAAATAACCATACTGTGGCTGGGCAATAAAATAATAGTCATTTTCCAGGCTGTGCAGCTGCAAGTCCCAGTGAGATGATCAGGCCCAGAGCCTTCATTTTAATTAATCTCTCTTCCCCCTCCAGCTGATCTGCGKTTGCTCCAAAAAGCATCAAACACTGACCTCATCCGTGACTTCAGAGTTGGTTTGGAAATTTTAATATTAACTCACCTGCAGGTGAGATTAACTGCCTCAAATCTTCCCAAATGCCAACTAGATATTATGTACTTGCTTAACACACACAAACACATTGGCTTCACTTTTTCAGCTATGGAAACGCCGAGTAGAAAGATTTTAAAAGACAGAAATAACTCTAAATCACCGAGCTAAACTCTTGCTTCAAAAAGAATCTTCCTCACCCACTGCAGGATGCCGTGTATACGTTCCTTCAAATAATCACTTGTTTTTCAGTGCAGGTCATTTATAATATAGTATTTCACACRTGTGGTCTGCAAAATCATCTCCCTCCTCTTGTTTCAAGCATTTGCTTAGAAACCTTAACACAGGGGCTTTACTTCGTGTTTAATAATGCTCACAACTTCCAGTTAGTTAATGCAGCCACAGCAAATGGGCTGCAAGGATTGCAGACACAAGCAGTGTTCCTTTACCAAAATAATCCTTATCTAGGTCCAAACAAACTAATTATAAATGTAATTCAGCCCTGTGATAACCACCTCAAACTGCTAGCTTTTTCCCAAAATCTATGCTAAATATTTTCAATTCCCAGCAAATGCTGAATAAGCTTCGACTTTCTGTTAGCAGCTGGAACTGGATCAACACAAGTGTCTTAAAGCTATGCTGATAGAGTTAATCTCATTAAACTTAAATAGAGAGAATTAGTTTTCCAGGGGATAGTCAACCTGAAACTCATGGCCAGGTGTTGTTATTCCTGAATTTAGATTTATTTTACTTTTTTAACATCTTTAAGCAATACTACCTAGACCAGGAGGCTGTTGCGAGCTGCACTTGGAGGAGAATGAAACCCTCACAGCARCGCTCACCTTACAGCCCTAAACCAGCCCTCAAGCTGTTCTTACTGCCAAAAGGACTCAAAAAGAATAAAGGTYTCATGGTATCACTGAATAGACATCTGCAAAACACCACTATGCTGGCAGGGAGCTGCAATAAGATGCCTGAGCTGCTATAATATCCTGATGAGCATAAAACAGAATTCCGGGTATTTGGACTCATAAGAAAATTCAGGAACTTTAACATCTGAGCTTTTTAAGTCAGCTTGATGTTTCAAATTTGACTGTATGAATATATTTTACCCTAAMAAGATGCATTTGCCAGTGCAGTCATTGTAACTTAGTCCTAAATGCAACACAGCTATAAAGAATTATGAAGAACTGTCCTCTTGARGGAAAWCAAACAAAACAAAAACAAAGCAACAAGAAAAACCTTTTAAAAAAGAGGTATTACCAATGTCAATTAATCAGAATGCACATTAATCAGAATGTATTTCCTTCCTCCACCCATCTCCTGTGTATCTCTTCTTTTCCCCATCGCAGGTCTTTCCCCATGCTGACCTTACAAGGATGTAAGGAAAGGTTCGTGGCCTCAAAACCGGTCAGATCTTTCCCAGTTCATGGCTCACTGCTCTATTGAGGTTCTTTGCTCTCCAGGAAATTAYGTGCCCCACATCCACCACCCACTCACCGTGCCAAGGCCAGGACTGGTTTGTCTGGAGAACTCTAGTTTACTTGTAAACTGCTACGTTTCCTTCCTTAAGAGAGAAGCCAAGCACATTTGCAGAGGGATAACTTTAGAACAGCCTTCCTCTGTTCACAACATTTTCATGTTTGCTATTTTTAACAAATGAGCGTGTAGCTTTGCAAAGTTATCGTTTTGCYGTCAGCTCTCCCAGAAGACTATTTGTGGCATAGTACAGGTGATAGCTTATGCATGCAAACTATTTTTTTTCTCCAGAAAAAAAAAAATCATCCTCCCACTAACATTTCAGGGCTCGTGATGACATAGCAACTACCTAACCTCCTAGGCAGCTCCATGCCCGTGAGCCCATCTGCRACAACTCCTCATCTAAAATTGTGTCAGTGGCTCTTCAAAGAAAACAAGAATGAACATATAGATGAGTTTTGTATCATTTAACAATTTTAGACAGTTGAAAGATAACAAAGATGGTTTGGGTAAAGCCACAGGTGGAATGGGAATCAAACATCTACAGATGTTTCTAATAATTCCAGTAATTGGTGATTCTTGTCATAGTTATCGTGGTCAAAAATGCTATTAACTACCACCTCCCCAAACCTCCTGATATTACCTCAGACTTCAGCCTGGTGGTTTTTAAAATATTTACCATCTTCCCTGAGAACTAAGAGGTTATTTTGTATGCWACAGAATTGCCCTGAGGTAGTTGTAGGCACCTAATTGCTTTGGGGCTGCAGCACAGCTTCGTGCAGCGGTCTCCCAGACACATGCTGCCCAAGGGCTGGGGTTCTTTAGGTTTTACAGAATTACGCTTCGCCTGGAGTTTTTGTTCTGAAATCATTTGCTGACAAAAATATGTTGTGTAGAAGAAAAAAAATCTTACTTTTGTTTTTACCTATTTGTTCTGAAAATAGAAGTCATTAAGCTTTTATAAATGTGTTTATAACTGGGTTTTTTTTTCCTTAAAAGTAAAAAGCTAAACCATAAAAAGCCTTTGAAAGAATCTTAGCAGCTGCAGGGTTTTAGAGATCCTTACCTTTGGTGAGGTGCACCTATATGAAACCGATATATGGACAGGGTCTTTGATGAGAAAGAGYCAAATGAACATCTTGAGATGGAAGAGGAGTCAATGCTATTCTTGCATTAAATCACAAGGGAGATCTCAGTGTTACAATACATTAACAATATAGATAAAAATGGCGCTTTTTTTCTCTAATCTCAGAGGTACGCATCTGAGCATACATACAAAAGCCCAAATTCAGACTGGGRTTCAGGTGCTGAACAGCTTGTGACTCTTCTGGTGCCTCATTTCACATGGATTGCCAACACGTATGTGGAGGAACCCGGCCCACATATTCCTACCATAAAACTCTAAATGGACTCTTAGGAAGCAGGAAATGGGAAGCTGTTGAGGAGCAACACTGAGAAAAGGAAGTTCTCATCAGTTTCATCTTAAAGAGAAAAGCAAATGTAATAATTTAACGTGAAAGGTAATTTACCAAAAAACTGATAAAATTTCATGAGTAGCTAGAAGGAAGGAACAGTCTCATGTGTGGATTAAAAGATTAACTGTTTTATCCAAATCTGAAGATGGAAAGCAGTGGATAAATACTTAATATTGTCCAAAGGAGTCAGACTCCCACATCGCATCTTGCCAGCTACATTCCTGCCCCACTTTCCTGCTGCAGTCACTCTATATTTTCAACTATGGAGATTAACAATCTTCTTCTCTTCATCAAAGGAGGCAGGATTTGACCTGAAAAGCATTTAATTATCACATTTAAGAGCTTGATTTTTCTGAAAGAAGAGAAAACAGAAAGCATTAATTTTTATCCTGATCTCAAAAGGGAAATTAAGAGAAATAAATATCAAATGTAAAGTTGAGATGGAGGGAAAAAGAAACACCACAAACCATCTTTAATACATTTGCACAGCATTTTAGACATTTGCAAAGCACCTTGTCACCTCCCACTGCTCTACCATGCTGCAGGTTGACRTCTATTGGTCCCCATCTTTAAAAATGCTGCAGTCAAGGTCTGTATAATCCTCAAACCCAAACGCCTTTGTGGTGCTCAGTGATCAAACCCTGCTGCAAACACAGGCACCACTCGCAGCAAGAACTCAAGACGTGAAAGAGGAGGAGGAATCTGGTGAATCTCCATTGCAAAGTGGTGATTATCACCCTGCCTGCAGCCCCGTACACTACAAACAACCTGGCAACCACTTCTGGCAGCTCTCATGAGAAGGCTTGARCCTCATTTTGAAAAGTTTACAGAGGCACCAAAAAACACAATCAACAGCTTCATTAAGAGAAAAAGAAAAAGAAAACAAAACAAAAAACCCAAGCAATTTGATCAACATCATCGATTGACAAGTCCTTCAATGGGATGGAAAAAAATAGGAGGAACTCAAGTAGCAGTGACCTTTCCTCCCCATTTTTTAAGTAGCAGCTTTTACAAAGTTTTGTATTGCCCATAAAATTAGCTAGAAGATAAATCTTACTATGGTGATTTGCTCTTTATAAGGCAAAAAACAGTGTTGTGAGTTCTCACTGTATAATTACTTCAATATAGATAAAGCATGAGTCATCTCTCGTAGGCCAACCTTTCCATTTAAATTTGAATTTTATTCCTGCTTATCTTTTCTCTGAAATTGATATTGCTGCCTACTATGTTTATTAAAAACAACTTAAAGCCACAGTGCATGTCAAACTCAGTGCTGAGGCATCATTTGTTTTGTTATTTTAATTAACGTGTCTCGGGAAGATTAGAACTCTAATCATTTCTATTAAGGATGTCAAAGTCTTCTTTTTCCTAAATGTCAGATTTTGTTTCCAATTTCAAATTATGTCCTAATACCTAACAGGTTTTTTGTACATGCGCTGCAGAGCCAGATAGGGAAGTCAGAGACACTCTTGTTTTCTTGTTAGCTTCACACCAACCACTGGAGCACCTTTAGAAGGTTCCCAAACTTGCCCTCCTGCATCTCTCCAGCCCCTCCCATATTTCAGGGAAACAAAATTGCAATGATGTAGGATACAGAAAAATAGATGGGAAACAACACACTAAACGGGAAGCATATTATCTTATAAAACCCAGGAAATATCTCATCCAACCCAGAATCAGATCAAYTGGTGCCCCCTTTCCTCTCATTAATAAACTGTATTCATAGGAAAATTAAAAATTAACATCTCAACTACAAAAACAAATTAAGTCTAAATAGGTGGTTCTATCTATACATTTTGGCTCATAATTTATCCTCTTCCTCATGACCGCAACTTTGTAGTCCGCAGGATCTCAAGACACTTTACTAGMTGCTGGATTAGCTGCTATGCACTGAGAAAAGAGTTGGTCAATACCCTGTTTCAGTGAATAAGCCAGAGGTACAGAGTCACTGAAAGGAGAGGAAAATATCTGCCTGGTCTCCAGGGGGCTGGGATTTTGTTTTTTTTTTTTTTATTTTTTTTTTTTTTTTACAGATATACCTAACTGAGAAAGCAGAYAAAAGCTCCTCAGTCTTAAAGACTGTTCCTCCTACACACACCGTACTAAGACACACACTGTATGAGTAACTGTATTCTTTTTTAAGTTATCTCTCTGATTTTTTACAGCACACATGGCCATGCTCTTCGTTTTCAGGCAACGTGCTGACATGAAAAACGTAGACACTGCTAATTTAATTCAACGCTGCTGTCTGGCTGTCCCTTTGGAAATCCAAACAAAAATAAGCTACTGTAGATTGAATTTTTTTTTCACTCAATATTTGTATAAAAAAAAMMAAAAAAAAATGAACAAACAAAAAAACTAGATGGGGTAAGTGCCAATATGTCAAAGAGGGCCTTTCTCTGCAAAATTGTGCTGGGTCCTTGTTTAAAAGGAAGGATCGGGATCTTTGAATGGAAAAGATTGAAGCTGTTCTAGGAAGGCAAAATCCTGAATTCTTTACACAAGATCTCTTGTGTTGTTATGAGACAAAAGATAGACTACAAGAGGAAAAAAAAAATGCTATTGTGCCTGTAATGGTATCCTTCAGATCCAAGGAAAACAAAATTAAATCATTACTAACATCCAGCTCATTTAATCCTTTCTTAAGAGCATGGTATACTTTTGCTCCTCTTAACCATTTCTCAAAAAAATTTTGCTTACTCCCCAAAATCATAAGGAAATGGCCTTTTTTTTTTTTTAAAGTGTCTTGCTCCTTGAGTAAGATATTTGCAAGCAGTAATTTTGGAGAGAAGAGAGGAAAACTCCTGAACTGCTAAGTTTCATTCTTTCTATACAAACTGCCCTCAAAAAATGTGAGGGAAAAAGAATGAAGACGTGCACACCTGATTAATAGGGATCATTTCCAAAACCAGAGCACTTCCTGGTGCAGCACGTGCAAGAAGTTAGAGTACTAAGATTACTACTTGTCCTTAGATTATTAAGGACAAGTAGTTCCTTTTCCTTRTCTGGCCCATGGGAGCTGCTGCTAACAGCTGGAGCCAAAAGCCTCYTGTGAACTTCTATACCCAAAGATTACTCTACCTCATGCCCCAAAGAGCCATCTTGGGTGCTACTGCAACCCTAAGTAGGCCAGGGCCCAAAACCTTAGAAATACTGGTGCCAAATGATGTCATCAGGATTGCAGAGGGCCCTTGAAAACATACTGCAGAGGGAGGGTTTCAGGCCATAGGAGACACATCTTTCCTGCTCCTACTTGCCTCAAGTCATGCTGGATTGGAGGAGACCAAAAGGGAGAAGAGTCATAAGAATGGACAAGTTGTTCCCGCTATGCCCTTGCCAAGGGCTCTCATCTCGCCAAAGAGGGTGCTGGACTTTGAGATGCACTCGCATCACCCATCTCACCATCTCACCTGTCTCTCCTACGCACAGGAAGGCAACTTGACCACCAGCCCGTGCAACTCTTTACAAGAAGTATCACTTAAAGCACTTCATGGAATTTGACAGCTTTCCTACAACAGCCTCTTGAATAATCAGAAAGACRGAAAATGTTTTTTTCAAAGTCTCACTGCTTTGGCCTCTAACATAGTCTGAAAACAGCGGAGAGAAATTCTTTGCATCTGATCAACAACAAAATCTTGCACTTGAGGGGAGGCCAAGGTGAAAAAAATAGAAAAAGCTTTCAGGTTAGCACCCAGAAACGACCCTGAGYATTTGAGACAACTAACAAAAGAGGCAGAAAGCAAATACTGCAAAGGTTCCCATTTCAGATTAGCAGCTGGTAGAAGTCAATGGGAGTGGAGTAGAGTGAAAGGCTGCGGAAAAATTCAACAAGGAAATTCTTTTCAGTCCATATCTCTGTTTTGTGCTACTGACCACAAAAGTATTTACCCAGCCTTGAAGTGGACCTGAACTGTACTACAGTGGGGTGAGTATATACGTAAGGGAATTAGAATTTCTGTATCACTGTTGATCCTGAAGCACCTTCCAGCCTGATGATACTGACCTGCATCTATCAAGCACACAAGATCTTATCATCATTTTATAACTGAGGAAATTCTTGCAGAGTTAAGATGTCTTAGTAAGAATACAAGTTTGGCAAAGCTTTGTTTTGGGGATGTAAAGTGTTTTGGAGATGTGTTTTTTCCCCCTCTCTTCCTTCCTTCCATTCCCTCCCTYCCTCCCTCCAGAATTTTGTCAAAGTATTCAAAATAACGTGCTATGAAAAGAGGTATTTTTCTGCTTGGCAGCTATGCAGCATTTAAACAGCAGGGCGGCTGCTGGGCTCAGGGTTGAATACTTCCAGCCTACCATATTTGTACAATTTCAACTCCGTAATCAGGGAAGGGAATAATACAGAGTTCTTTAATATTCTGTTTTTACAGATGCCATAGGCAGACAACTCCCTAGAACAGGGAATTTAGGATTTTGGTTGGGGATGAGAGTTAAAATGCTCTRGAAATTAGGGATATAATTGAAGCATTCAATTACATATTAATCAGTTTTAGGCATCCCAGGCTGCAGCTCCTATCAGTCTTTTGCATCATCTGCCAACAAACAGAACACTGCAAATTGAGGAGTGAAATGCTCCTCAGTCAAAAAAAGACATTAAAAATTTTTCAAGTTAGCAGAAGTGGAGAGAAGAGACGTATCTCTAAGCTCCGAAAGGAATATGGGATGATCCTGAGGCTCTTGACCATCCAAACACGTTGCTATGGTTGGGATAGCAAAAGGAAAGGCAGCGGCCAGATGTATTTTGCCATTCCTGGACCTGTTTATTTCAGGTTTTAATTAGCAAACTAAACAAGGTTGCCAATCAATAGACCCACCATACACAGGATGATTTTTTTCTCAAGCTTTTACTCACAGATAATTTATAAGTAATAAAGAAGCAGGAGTCAATTAACTGGATTGAAAGTAATCACAAGGCTAGGGACTCTCTCTACTGTACCGAGTTATGGCTTTGCATACAAATGCCTCATACTCCTTCCTTTTCCTTCCTGGCACGTTTGCTTTGCAACATGGAAATTACATAAATTGTATCATTCTTTTCCAGTGGCTATTGGGAACAAGCAGGTATGAATTTGAAAGCAGTCTTTGTTTTCTTGCTTTTACAGGAGAGTTCCATATCTGTGCAGCAAAGTATCACATTATTAAAGGAAGCAATGAAGGGCGATATAGGCCATTTAAACTGACTGTGGAAATCAATTCAGATGTTTTGCAGAATTGGAAGAATCAACAAAAATGACAGATCATAACACAGGACAGTGGCTGGGGAATAGATCCTCAGGTAAACATTGGGTCTAGGTAAAGCATCGCATGTTTAGAAAACCACCAATGTCAAAGAGATATAGGAACTATCCTCTGAGAAACGATCATTAGCTTACTCCAAGGGAAAAAAAAAAAAAAAAAAAAAAAAAGATTATTACACATTAACCAAGCACAGTGTCAGTAATGCCAATCTCGGGAATGCCTTAGCAGGCTAAAAAGACACCATTTGGATATAGCTTTTACTTCATCCTGCCATTAAATGAGAAGAAGGGACAGGGTGATTTCTTTGGGCGTCTTGCAGAGTACAATTCTAAGATACTTAAGAAAGAAGATGAAAGGGTAACTCAGAAACTGAAAGAAAGCTTCAGTCATTTCATCACTCTCTTATTAAGACCTACAAAAGCCCATCAGTGCTTACTACTAGGTCACAGAAACCACAATTTCCTACATATTTGCTAAAAAATACAAAATGCAAAAAGTATCTAAATTACATGTGGCCACAGGAGAAGCCCTGTCTCTCAAGCACATTGCTGCACGCTCTTAGCATGCGTCATAAACGTCTCCATGTTAATGGCCAAACTCACTGTTAGTGTTACTTCTGCTATTCCCTCATTACGGTCCAATTTTGGAATAGAAAATGTGCTTGATAAAGTATGAGTTTTCATCAGTTACATATTGCCGGTTAGCAAAGCAGAAAATAGAGAAAATGGCTATTTCTATTTCATATTGCTTAATATCCATCACTTTAATGGAAATGAGATTAAGGTAGATAATGGTAATACGAATGGTAATAGCAGCACACATACATCTTATACATTTCTCAGAGGTACCACTGTTGTGCCATTTGCATTGTTAATATGAAAGTGTTTCAAGCATCACAATCCAATGTAACCAATTCTATAAATATTACCTTTAATAAAATGAGCTGAATGAGATTTTAACCTTGAATTTGATGCAATGTTGAAAATAACTTCTATTCTTGTGTGACCTAGCTCATATGAATAGCTAAGCACTTGTTCCCTCAAATAAATCTCTCTCTCCAAAGTAAAACTTTCTTGGACTATTCTTAGTGCAGCATCTTACACACACTAAGTGACTACAGACCTTTGCTACACTTCTTATAAGTGTAACTGAGATGCAGTAATGTCAGTTTAGATGAAGCCTTTATAGCTAATATTAAATACACAGAAACATTTCCAGAAATGTTCCATCACTACAGCAGGCTCAAGTAATTTARAAGATTTCTTACAGGGTTATTTCACTAGAGAAAAGTGTTAGAAAGGTTTTCCTGAGTGTTCTAATATTATTCAAAAACATATTACAATTAAAAGAAAAAAAAAATAGTTAGGATTAAATAAATAAACATCAAAAAAAGGTGCTGCATCATAGCATAGGAAGATTCAGGTTGAAAGAGACCTCAGTCCAACGTACTGTTCAAGGCTCAATCCCAGCATGGTTGAGGTTGAACGGGACCTCTAGAGATCACCTAGTCCAAATCCCTGCTCCAGCGGGGACACCCAGAGCACAGGGTGGTATCCAGGCATGTCTGGAAGATCTCCAGAGAAGGAGACTCCACARCCTCTCTGGGCAGCCTGTTCCAGGGCTCTGTCACCCTCACAGCAAAGAAGTTCTTCCTCACATGGACATAGAACTGCCTGGGTTTCAACTTGTACCCGTTACCCCTTGCCCTGTCACTGGCCACCACTGAGAAGTTTGTCTCCATTTTCTTTACATTCTCCCCTCTGGTATTTGTACATATTGATCCGATCTCCTCTCAGTATTCCCTTCTCCAGGCTAAACAGGCCCAGCTTGCTTAGTCTTTCTTCACACAGTAGATGCTCCAGTCCCTTAATCATCTTTGGTTGCTCTACACTGGACCCTTTCTAGGAGCATCACGTCCCTCCTGTATTGGGTAGGTCAGAACACACCCAACAAGCTCTGAGATCAGACCAAGTCATGACATTTGCTTATGCCAAAAAAATGGAAGAAATCTTCTATAAAGGATAGGATGAAAATACCACACATGAAGAACCGGACAGCAGTGAGGGTTAAGAAGCAGACGTGGGTTAGAGATTAAGAGCATAAAGCTCAAGTTCATACACTAGGGATAAATAAGAAGATTTTTTTTCTAAGTCAAGGAATTGTCAGCTTCAAATAGTAATGAAAGGAAGACTTATTACTCTAAGTAAGTGTATCTACCAGTATAAGGTGTCTGTGAATAAGGCAAATGCATATTAGGAGTATTGGGCAAAGCAGAGATGGGAGATATTAATGATACTGTGTAAGGGAAGGGTGAGTTTTCATCTGGAACACAGTGCAGTTCTAGTCATTTATGCTCAAGAAAGATGAATTTAAATGAGTAGTGGGAAAAAAAAGTGTTAGGAGGATGCCCTGGGATACTATTACTGTAAAAGGATAAAATAGACGGGATTATTTAGTCTTAACAGTAGGAAAGCTGTGAGGGGACACTGGAAGGCTACTCTACTTAAAGGTATGCAAATCATACAGAGTAGGAATTATATGAGATGAAGCAGAAAATGAATCAGGTATGGGCTGGCTGGGACTAAATGCAATYGGGAAATGGCCAAGTTTACGAAACTACTAGAAACGGGGTTTTGAGACAGAGTCCAAGCAAAAAAGAYCCTGAATTTCAATTAAAAATGGAATTAAACGACACATTCATAGTAGGGAGGGTTTGGCAATAGAGGTGCCAGAGGGGTTTTTGTGACCTGTCTGCATTTTGTTGGAGATTAATACACAGGCTATTCTGCCGTATGGGGGCCCCATACACCAGGACACAGACTGCACTCCCCATGGTGCAACATAAAGGGGGTAAGTTCACTATGAAGAGCACAGTGAGAATTTGGCTTCCATAAAGTGCTGATATGCAGCGATCCAAGCAATGAGGGGGGAAAAAAAAAAAAAAAAAAAAAATCAACTTCACATCTCCCAAGAATGACATTAAAAAGTTAAGCAGCACTTAGTCTTCTTTAAAATGTCATTTCTGTTCAGTATAACTGTTAGACACTTAATGCAGATAGATGGGCTAAGCAGACTCTATGAAGACAAAACTTTCTCCTTTACATCCACTCTAAAAGCTTTTAAAATCTCTCTGTCAGGAACAATTTGACTCGATATCAATTGCATTCCCCTACTACTGCAAAACTTATAATAAGGACACATCACAGAGAAGAAAAAACACATTTTGGTAACTCTGACAGTAAAATGAAACATTGTCAATCTAATTGGGTGGAAAGCTGGGACTCCCCATTAACTTCCCTTTGCTCATTAAAATTCTCATTCAATTAAAATAGGCAGGACACGTCTCAGTGATACCACGTTGGATGTTGCCAACAAGTTCCTTCCTGGTATTTCTTCACTGACCTCGTGTGGAACCGACTCTCAGACTTCCAAGCTTTTCACAAACCCACACGGTTTAATTCACAGATCAGCTAACATGATACAACCTGCTTATTTATATCCTTGCCAAAAAGGATGCGGTGTACCCGTGTGTAACAAAATGACTCRGGTGTTTTCCTCTTATTTTCAATGTACTCAGGTTTTATGTACCTTTTCTTTTATAAATATAGTATTTGAATGGATAAACCCATGGTCTGCTTTGAAAATAAAGCTCTGGAAGAAGTCTTACTCCAGATTCTTTGTTTCTTATCTGTTGCTTGTCTTTTACAGATTAGAGAGAAAGAAATATAAAATTGAGAATTTATACTAGAGTCTCCAAAGTAAAAATTTCCATTTTATAAAGGACTATGCATTTATCAACAGAAGCARTAGAACATTCCATAGCTATAGGAACAATCAGTCTGACCCCCAGGGTGAGACGCATCGTTTTGCAAATGCCTATAATCTACATATTAGTAAAATTGTATTTCTCCTCATACCAGCCTCCATTTTAGCTCATAATTTTCACAATGTTCCTAATGAATAGCAGTAATACTGGATCTTTTCAAAGAACAAGCTGCTTGCTTGATTCTCAATTCACAGTACTGCCTAAGCAAAACCAAAGCTAAAACAAATGTCAGACATGCAGGGAAACCTGGGTGAAGCCCCATTAAAGTCAATAGGTACTTATAAAAATACATGAAATGGGGGAAATAACAACAACAAAAGTCTTTAGATAATGTATGAGACTCACAGTATGAGCCCTTAGCAAAAGGACATCTACAAAGAGCAGTCATTCAAAAGAACTGATTTTGAACCCCCAATTCAAGCTAAGGAGGAAGAGAATAAAAATTTCATAGCACCAGCATTTTCTAAAGAACTCCTTTATACTTAAATAGTACATCCTCTTTAATATTAAAGCTCAACATAGAAAAATTTGCATCACAACCTATTGCAAAAAAAAAGAAAAAAAAGTTTTACTAACCAAAGACTACACGATTTTACCAAACCATTAAAAAGAAAAGTTTCTGTGAACATCTATGATTTTAGCCCACAAACCAACTCAAATTAAAAGAAAGGAAATACATTTTCTTTTGTGAAGACTGCATTAGAGAGATCTTACTGAAATAGCATAAATCTGTAAACAACCAGGACTAATAACACTTTCCTGGGAACACATAAAGAGATTGCATGGAATTGATCCGAAAAGAAAGCCCTGAAAGCTGCTGGACAGCAAAGTTGGTCAGCAGGAAGGGACCTGTCCCCAAAGACTCAGCAAAGTGGGCCAACTGGTTTCCAAACTTCTTCATTACACACTGCACCTGCCCCTTTAGGGTCTTCTCATCTAGTGAAAAAGTAACACTATTCTAGTTTAGGATTTGGGATTCTAAGAACAAAAACAGCAGCAACAAGAACAATAAAATAAGGAGACTTGAAAGCTTCTGGTATCTCTCAATACACAACAAGAGGCAGCTGTCACAGTCATGGTCAGCTCAGCATCCTCTCAGTTCTGCTTCTTTATCTTGAAAGAGAGTGGGACTTCTCCAGCCAAACAGAGATGTAGACACCAGCTGTCTAGTGTGTTACAGCTAGCTGTCTAGATTTTCTTTGGAGATAATAAGAGGAAATCTAAAATCTATGGGTTTTTTTTTTTTTGATCCCTAGAATTAATTTTCATTCATTAATTAATTGCATTGCATTTATTTCATCAAGAAAACTTACACCCTTTTTCACCCAGAAAGTGAGCCTGAGATGAGAGAGAACTCACCCTTAACTTCCTGCAGAGAAGCACTGTGGTGTCCACGTGAAAGCAGGTACAGTGTCCTGCTCTCTCCCATTCTTCTCGACCAAGTCAGTGATGAAAACCACACAGCCATAGAACATTCCTGTATCACATTCCTGGATAAGATCTAAATTAAATTGTTCCCATTCTTCATCCTTAGCTTTTTGGTGGAGTACAAGGGAACTAAGTAAGGCTGGTACCACGCGATGTTATAATCTTTCTCCGTGAGTCTTTAACATGCACACTCAAACTCCAAAATAACTCAGTAACATGTAATAGCCAATTGGTTTAACACTCACAAATGTATTTTAGCTTCCTGATGATGCAGATTTCTATTAAATATTGCTGTTGTCTCTCAAACAAGAGCTTCCCCCCACCTTCAACAATACATACACTGAAGCATCTCCTGGTGTTTTTACAAAACCATCACCTAGCACATGAACCTATTCAATAGCTTTATAATGAAGTTCCCTGTGCCCAGCTGCAGGTTGTTTTCACATCCTTTCACACCTAATCCTCCTCCCATCCACATGTTCCCAATCAGGCATGATGATTGCTAGTGACCCCCCCCACCCCAAGCTACAGCTCAGTGGTTCAGACAAACTTGTGTCATTGGTYACTTCAGGCCACTAGTGATAAAGACACAGTCAAGTAAGAGAAAGACATTGCTGTTAATTTACAATTTTTCAGTACCTAGGAGAATTATACTTTTAAGTTACTCACAGACTGTTAGATAATGATTCTRTGATTCTATATAGATGTTATAAGTGTTCAGGTATTTTAAAATTTTGGTAATGAGATATAGTGTCTGATTATTTCCATACTAACACAATGCCTTCCTTCTCATTATACTAGATTTGGAACTTAAAAATAGAAGTTTGACTGCTAGGAAACAATCTGGATGCAAAGTGTACAGAAATACCCTTTAAAGGTCAGTTCTAAGATGATAATTATGGGTTTGGCATTTGATATCTTTGCAATTATTTGAAAGCTTATTCCTAGAGCTATTTGCACACAGAAGCAGGCAATACAGTTAGACAGATCTCGGCCCTGAAGACAGTTGCCTCCATAAAATTCACCTTTCACATCATTCAAAGGAACCTCTACAGTTTCTATTAATATTTCAAAATTATAATACTTCTGGCTACAAACCCTTTGAAATTATCAGTTTCTCCAGCTTCAAGATAACAACCACAAAACTAATATCACATCTACCACCTTATCAAACGATCTCTCTTTTGTTTTTTTATTTTTTCCCACAGAGCAGATTTTATAGTTGTTTTCCATGGGAGAATTAAAGGAATACTACTCCAGACCCAAGGGCTGACATAAAGTTATAATACCACAACGAAGCCACTGTCACTGAAAATGATGGCATCCTTGTAGCTGAAGCAGATACAGCATCAGCAGCATCCTTCAGTCTGTTGCATGTTCTCCATCTCCRGTCATAGATATGTTGAGGTTGGTAGGCACCTCTGGAGATTATCTAGTCCAAACCCTGCTGCTCAAGCAGAAGAACCTAGCCTTGGGGCTAGGAAAATTATTTTACTTTCTCAAGGACCCAAATTCAATCAARTGGTCACATGAAGTCAGAGTAGAAGGTGAGTGAAAATGCCCAAATCCAGTCCTCATACATGGCTAAGGAATAGCTACAATATGACRTGGATCTGAGTGCTGGAAACTCTCCTGCATCCTGTTGCTTAGACATATATTCAGCTCTTAGTGCTTTCCAACATTTCCTACTTTTTGCAAGGGTCTTCTATGTGCCTTGAATGGGAATGAAACCCAGCCTGCATCAAGAGCAAGCTGCTAGTTGGTTAAGAAATTAAAAGAGAAATACACAAGGTATAGAAGTTGATCTCCATTAAAGCRTAGAACTAATATTTTCAATTTAATTTAACACCTCACTTTCTCTCTACAAGTTTTGGCTTCAGAGAATTTGAATCTATGGGAAATACCAATTCCACTTTGCTGTATTTTTCATAATAAAGTAAATAGAAAAATTGCTAAAATAAAATAAAAGCTATAACCTCTGTCTTGAAAAAAAAATCTGAAAAGAAATGACAGCAGTTATGCTGAAGTAAAGGAATAATAGTATAAAGATGGTACTTGTGTTTAATATCATTACAGTTTTCCCCGGCTGACTGAAACRGGATGAAACGGGACTTATTCAATGAATTCAAACATCTGAACACCATACGGTAGAACCCCTAGAGCAGCACCATTTAGCTCATTGGAACAACACAGAGGTATGTGGTTTAGATACCCAAACTGAGATAATACATTAGCTACGCTTGCATCCTTCAACAAGAAAAAAAATAACACAGCTTTTAAAACAAAATTTGCCTYTAGAAAGATTATTTTAAAACAGTCAGTGATCTCATACAGCTTGAGTAAATTTAATACAAAGTCTCCACTAATAAATTCTCTAATTATATCTTCCTGGCTTCAGTGATATTCCATATATTTCCTCATTACTTATTTTGCAATACAGTGCTCTCGTTCACCAATTTGTTGAGCATAAAAGAGGCATTCCTAAGAACATGAAACATAGACGTCAAAACCCTCGTCTACCAGACAGATTTATTCTCTCTGAGAAATAACCAAAGAGAAGCAGGAGGGATGTGGAGCTGCTAGAGAGAGTCCAGCGCAGGGCCACAAAGATGATTAGGGGCCTGGAACATCTGCCCTATGAGGAAAGGCTGAGAGAGCTGGGCCTCTTCAGCCTGCAGAAGAGAAGACTGAGAGGGGATCTGATCAATGTATATAAATATCTCAAGACAGGGAGTGAGGAGGAGGGGGCTGGCCTCTTCTCAGTGGTGGCCAGTGATAGAACTAGGGGAAATGGCCAAAAATTGAGGCACCAAAAGTTCCACAGGAACTTGAGAAAGAATTTCTTAACGGTGAGGGTGACAGAGCACTGGAACAGGCTGCCCAGAGAGGTGGTGGAGTCTCTTCTCTGGAGATCTTCAAAACCCGCCTGGACATCACCCTGTGCCACATGCTCTAGGGGACCCTGCGTGTGCAGGGGGGTTGGACTAGATGACCTCTACAGGTCCCTTCCAACCCTAGCCATTCTATGATTCTATGATTCTAAGCAATGAGCATTGGCCTGGAGCACGGAGTCGGCATTTAACACACTCGGTGTAATAAGTGCCAGTCTCGCTGTTCTCTGAAAAGCTCCGTTTTCGGTCAATCTCCAAGGAGAAGAAAGACGAACAAATGGGAGTGATGTCGGAGAGGAAAATGAGTTGGTTAAAAGAGGTGGCCGTTTGCAGTAGATGGGAAACGAAGGAGGCAGGGCCTCTGCAGGGATAACGGGCATCTGAGAGCATAATTAAATATTTATCGTAACGAGCAGCCTCAAGGGAGCGCCCATATGCAAAACTCATATTTTCTTCTGAGTACCTGGCCTTACAAACCAAATGGGGCTCTCTTAAGAACAGAGGAGGGAACTTCAAATGTCATTACGTGCAAACACTTCACACCCTACAGCAATTTTCATGTGTGAATATTAATATTCCTTACAAATTAATTCGGCTGAATGGGACACCCACAATTAGTCTGCTAAGGTTTATTATTTTAATCTTACTACAGGGAGGCCCAGTGAGATTAAGTACTTTATCAAAGGAAATGAACAGCTAAATTATGGTGTAAACACAAAGCACGGTCCCTCATTCCCAACTCTGAAGACTATGTGCACAGTCAGGAGAACAATTTTGTCTCCTTTTGCTGTTGAATGCATCTTGTTCCACCTGAAATACACACACACACACACATATATATATTTYTATAAGTGGATGTTAGCAGTAATAACTGTGAATCTTTTCCTTAACAAAATTAAATCAGTCCTACATCTTTGTGCACTTTCTTGCATGTTCTGAATGTTGTGGGTGTAGACGACTTGCAATTGACTCACAGTCAATTTACRATCAGCTCTGTGAGTCCTGGGTGCGCTGCCTTTACCAAGCGGCTGGTCTAACTAATTGAAATGTATTTGAAGATCGACAAATGCATTAGGCAAATTACAATTTCTTCCGTCTAGCTGYCTGATCAATTTAGACAGGAGCACACACAGATATTGATGCATCGTCTCATTATTTTTTTCACCTTCAGCAGTAGAGGACTTGGTAAACAGCAGGGAGATTTTAGGGAACGATTCTTGTTTTAGAACACTAACTAACCATAATAAATAAAGTGCTGAAACAAGACCTTGAGGTGGCCATCATTTTTAAAGGCTATTTCTTAACATCCACAGGGTAAAATATGGGGGAGAATAATAGTTTAAACCTAGAAACTAAAATAGTTACAGGTACCACGAGCTTCAGGAAGACAGAGGCACTGAAACACCATTAGTCTAATCCAGGGTTGCAGGTCCTATATTCCTCATGACAAAAAGTCATATAATAACCTACAGCTTAATACGTGAGTAAAACTAAAGACCAGTTCTCCTCAAATCATTTTTTATTCTCCAATTTGCAAGCTCACTGAAAAAAYTAGATTTTGGATAGCTTATAGAATCAGAAGTAGTTCGTTATAAAAACTCTCCTATGGAGTCGGCCCTAACCGGTCCATATGATGGGACCTGCCACAGAACATGTCAACTTTCCTTTGCAAGCAATTTAAGAACTGGAAAGAAAACKAGACAGCTGTCTTCCTGCCATCCCTTATTTTGATCCAAGGAGCACTAACATACTTCATGGTGTGTTTGCTGTACAGCAATAGTAACAGGGTTGTGTTAGCGTGCTGCTCTTTCAAGAAACACAACAAAATTGAGACAAGCTTCACTGGGCAATTATGTTCTGCAGATATGCTTGGAAAAGGTCAAGATTGTCAACTTCCACTTAAGGAAAGCTGAAATGAATGATTCCCTACATCTGCACAACACAATTTGCTATTCTGATCCGGTACTTGACCACTTCTGTTTACCAAGACGGCTCTGCAGTTCTGCCTTCAAGCTTCATTTTGATTGAGGTCTTCTGTTTTCCTCTGCTCCATCCCTACAACACTCCCTGCACACAAGYCGGCAGTGGCCCAGTCATGTTGCCTCTGTAGATTCCCCTGCCTCCAGACAGGTAGCCAGTGCATACTGCACCGAGACCCAATATGCTAATGCTTAGAGAGATGGTAGTTACTAATCTGTCCAAAAAAAAACCAGAGAAAACTGAATTCCCATGCTGCACAACTACATCAGCAAGCACTTGCCATTCAGCACGGCCATTTTTTGCCTGCTGCCAAAACAGCTGAAAATGCATCAGCATGGCCTGGGTTGCTCTATCATTGCCCAAGTTGCTTCTGTTGACTTAGTGCTCTACTTGCAAGTACACTCAAACCAGACTGGTTAGAGATGCCAATGCAGGGAAATGCAGGGAAGACCTCCATGAACAGCCCCATGAAACAAATGAGTTTGTAAAAAGCATAAGTGCAGTGTAACCTTGTCAAGCACAACAGATACTGAGTTGGGAACTAGTTTAAAGCTATTTAAATACAAAAAGATGAAAGGTGGCCAAACATTAGCTAGTTAYTACAAAGCGTTCAAAACCTGTCAGTCTCATATGAATCTTCTGGCAGAAGATGATGCCTTTTCCCTCTCTTAGAACAACAAAGAAAAAGCAAATATCAAGAAAAGAARGAATATTTACAGCTCTTAAACCTGTGAATTGAAGACAAATGCCTGCAAGTCCCGATATTCTCTTGGTCTACAGACACACTCTGTAGAGTGTAGGCTCCAAAGCCACCAGGAAGTTATTGACCACTTCAGCTACCTGTTCTCTAGATTCTTGCTCTACTTCTGGCTCTAYAAGAAAGGAAGAGGGTGGGTTAAAATGCAGGCATAAATGCAAGAATAAAAAGTTGTCCAATGTTTAAAGTGTCAAATTCAGACAGGAAACACTGTTAAATAATGAGAATATTTAGCAATTAAAAAAAAAAAAAATCTCTAATGGTGGTGCTGGATTCTTCCTCATGGGCCATTTTAAAAGGAAGAAAGGATCTATTCCCACAAGACCAGCACTACTTTGAACAGAAATTTAATGAGAGAAATTCTTTACTCTGCCTATTTTTTCTGTTTGCCTGTTAATGTCTTTTGCTTCAAAATCTATTTATTTGTTTCTGAAGGATGATGGGAATGGGGGAGACCTCACTAAAATATTCTAGGAAATTTTACTTTTATTGAAATGCAGTTTATAACAATGACAGTAAAATATTTTTTCTTTTTCTTTGCAGAAGAAACACGTTGTGGAAAGAACTTTCACTTTTACTGCATTTTCTATGCATATTCTAAGCATTTACTATTATTCACAGACAATTAAATGTAAATATACTCTAAATTTGGAAAGCTGAATTCAATGTACATGATACTCTGCTGGTAAATCCTTAGCTCACCAGTTACTGCTGAAATAGCAAATGATAAATTGGACTTCATGTTGATGTGATAAGAAATGGTACATTAGATATGAGTAACAATGCATATAGAAATATATAAAAACTACATATATATATATATTTGGCCTGCTAATTAAAAAATRCATCATATCTTAATGATATCCATTGAACCTATGCACAAGCTATGCACAATACATGCACAAGCTGGTATTTCACACTGGTATTTCAACATAGTGTTGGTACTGCCTTGAAGCTTATTTTTCCCCTATACTACCTAAGGCACTACTATTCTTGTTAGCTTTGTCCCTTATGCAGTTTTTAATGGAGCTTTACAGCATAGAGAGAGATTAGATTATTCATCTACCTTGTGATACACTATTTATCCCTTTAAAAAAATGTTTTTCATAGCTTTATATACTCTTACTGGAGAACAGCAGTGCCCTACAATATTTTATTTCTCTGCTTGCTAACAGCCTTAGTTCTGAACAAAATTCTGAGTATTGTTTTTCTGGGGGGCATGTGCTACAAATACCTACCATAAACCAGGTTTACAAACAATTCTCTTTTCTTACTTGCTCCCCTCTTCATTTCTCTCCTTCTCATTTCCCCTTTTCTAATATTTAATTTAATTGCATCTATTTTTCTTTTATTCACTCACTTCCCTCTCCTTTCCACCTCTGCATGTTCCTGCACTCCTCAGCAATCCCCCCTCTCATTCAGCAGACCGGTGCTATGCTGATGGAGCAGCCAAACTCCTGGTTAACTTTTAGCAAGATGAACATGAGAGTTATTAGAAAAAAAGATAAAGAGAAAGCAGCTATCCTTTAAAAAGAAATAGAAATAAAATGTTTGCAAGGATGAATAAGGATGTACACAGCTAGAACAGTCACAGAACTGAAGAAAAGCAGAATTATGGGGCTTGAAATGCTGAAACCAACCAAGACCCCCAAGGATGAWTTTCTATTTGCGAACAGAAATGAAGCAGGAAAACAAGCTACAACTGGAAGAAAATATATCAGCATTTAAATACTTGCAGATTTTCAAAGTGACCTTTCCATTCACCGCCCAGGGYTCTGGAATTTCTTGCATAAAAGCTCAACTTCTCTTGGCATCTTCCTTGTCTCGTTCCACTCATCTCCTTGTTTGGTTTAGGTGTGAGTCAGCAGCTCCCAGTGCGAGCACAGGAACGATTTGCTGGCCCGTCCTGCTGTGCACGACCCACACCCCAACYCAGCTCCTGTGGATCACACGTGGGCCCATATCCGATGAACTCATTTATCATGGCACCACATATGCCTCCAAGGCTGGTAGTATGACTCAGGAATAAGATTCACAGCAATAAGCAACAGAGAAATAAATAAGCAATAAATCTGGAATAAGTAATGGAGCACTAAAACCYAAAATGGACAATTCATGTCTCCTAATACTACAAAGTAGCATCCAGCAGTTTCATATTCATTATATGTTAAGTGSCCATGTTGAGCAGGAGAGGAACATTGTCTTTATCCTCAAGTGYTTCCCATCCAAAAGACAGAAATTGGATGTTGAACACACACAATATGTGTGTGAGACTGTTGACAACAGACATGGCTCATCAAATTGCCACCGCAAATAAGAAGGGTGAAGGGAATTATCGTGATGCCAATTAGCCTTCCTGTCTGCCAGCAGAAACCTGCTGCTCTGGACAAACAAAACACCAGATGCACCCAGAAATTTCAGTGTATCTAATTCTTATGTAGTTACCTGACTTCAACATAATGGAGCACTTAAACATCAGGAGTTCAAATCTCTGTATTATATGTTACTRGAATAACCTCACGTGAAACTTTCCTCTAATGTACTGCACTGATGCAACAGCAAATGTCGCAGCACTTGGACATTAACCGTGAGCACCCAATATCCTCATTTCTTTTCTGGTTTAGTATAACTGGTTAACCTCTTTTTTTTTTTTCCTTTTTTTTTTTTTCCCCCATGGGTGCCCATGCTTACAGCCAACATCCCTTTCCACTACACAGCTTTGGTCCTCCACCAGTTGCTACTAATKACTTCTTTGCTTTCCGAAGATCAAGGGTTAGGAAGGTACACAAAACAAATATACCTGTAAGACTTAAAGCAGCCCACTGGGCAATACGGAAAAGCAGATTTAAAAAGAAGAGTTTGGCAGGTCGTTTTTTTCCATCTAGTGAAGCAAATATAAATGAAGAAATAATGGAAATCTCATCTTGTTTACGAAGACAGGAAACGTGCATGTAAAAGACAAGAGTTTGTAGTTACCATTCTTGCCTCCTTATATTCCCCAGTAATTCAATACATGAGGATAAGCTGGATGTGATCATTTAATTTTCCCTCTACCGCCTAGTAAAAAAGACAGATTAAAAAAAAAAGATCCACTGATTAATATATAGAAAATTTAATAGCTGCCAGAATAAGCATGCTAAATAGAGACACTAAATCAGATGCTACAGCAGAAAAGAAGTATTTTTCATCCTGCTTTTATTTTTATATTCACACATCTCTCTTGTGTGTATATACTTTTTTCTTCTTGTTGTTTACAACACTTTTGCATTATAATTCCCAGTCCGACAAACATATTTTTTCCATGTTCCTATGTTCAAGTAGAGAAACTTATAACCAATTTTAACATTCAAAGAGCTGATTCAGCAACCAAAAGACAATTAAGATGGCAATGAAAACTGAGCTGGGAGAGAAATCTGGCTAACGAACTCACAGTCATTGTGTGAAGGGACCCAATGAAGGAAACCAGGACCACACCAGCATCACAGCCTTCAAAGTGCCCAAACAAAGTAAGACAACTCATGAAGAATATGATTTCTGTTCTCGGAATGGTGGTTGTGCTGCAAGCACAAATATCATACACAGACCCCACACCAATACTGCCGGTTCAGATTTTGAAGCTCCTTTTTTTTCCCTTTCAGCTTCAGATGGAGAAAAGGTCTCACTGTTGGAGTTTCGACATTTCTGGAAGAAAGCTTTCTCCTCATCCCTCAAAAAGATTTGAAGTCTCTCTGTCACCTGTGGCCATGTCACTGCATACAACACCAATCTTAAACAGTGGTTGCAAATTTTGGATTTTGGTAATTTCCAAAAGGTGGAGAGGCCACAAGGATTCAGAAGAAGCAACAGAAGAAGCCTCTGACTTTAATAAAGTCATGGAGGGCATCAAAAAGTAGAGCAAGGRGATCTTGAAATCGCTGTCCGTGCCCTGTTCGCCAGCTGTGTTCAACTCCAAAGGTATCTGAGGTAGCAGCCAGCAGCACAGGAACAGCAGGACACATCACAGCAGCTGTGCTGGGCAAGGGGGCCATGTCAACCTTTGTGGCAGGGGGCTCACCATTGGTGAATGCAAATGAAAAGTGGATAGCAAGGGGAAATCAGCATCCCCACACTGCAATTACGGGATCCCAGGGGAAGGAATAGCCTGGGAACGCGCTCACTGCAGGCAGTCTGTGACATCTCCTTCGCTCTTGATGCGCCCATAGGCAACAGGGAGCAGCACATCAATGGTGTGATACTTTTATCAGCTTTAGCTTAATGCAAGGGGTTTGGGCAGTTTATTATTACCTTATTATATGCCTAACTTCTGGCATCTCCAGCAAGAGACTCCGTATTCAGTAAACATCTTGGGCAAAACAGTACTTCTGAGGAGGGCTCCATGCATTTGGAAATAAGAAACATTGATCTTTCAAAATACAAAAGCAAAACATGCAAAATGTTTTCCTGGTCTTACACGTTTGTTGGCTCAGTCTCTGAAGTCCACACTAGGGCAATTGAGTACAGCAAAAGACAGGAAGGCTGGAACTAAACCACCTGAGCACCAGAGATGGTCTTCAGCCCTTGCATGCTGCAGGAAGCTTCATTTCTTTTGATTCATACCTACAACTAAGCTTCATTTTATTTCCTCCTCCTCAAGACCCTCAGTATGGAGGTTTGTTGCCGTATGTTTTTGCTCTTTCYCCCCAAAGTTTCTCTGCTTTTTCAGGAACACATGGATCACTAAGATGGACAGCACCGGGTTTTCTTTCCAGACAAACCTTTATCACATAAAACCATGAGGCAGCTTTTGTTTATAACCCTTGACATGCAGTGAGACACACAAGCTAAGCCTGTCTTGCAGAACCTAAAAGGGGTTCAATTTAAGATGAACTTTTAGAAATGCACCCAAAAGAGGTTTTCCTCCTAACACCCCAATTCAGGCCTTGGAAGAGGTAATGGGAAACAACACAGCTGTATTTTGCTGGTGGGTTTGCCCACGTTTCCCTCATTTATCCACCTCCCTGCACTGACTCTTACCCATTTTTCTACGGGAACAACAACATTACCAGCTGGTGACCACCAACAGAAGCTACAACTTTCTGACAGGTTTAATTCTGCTCTAAGTTTGTTTCTCAAATGCGAAACCTGAAGATAGTTACAATGACATCAGTTTATGGGATATATCCAACTCTTAAAATTCAGGCAATAACTCCAAATATACCCTCTCCTTTCTCTTTCACTTTAAAACTGGGCAGAAGCCTGATTTTCAGAAAGCGAGCTAAAAGAACTCCTGGGTGCTCAGATATCAGTAATCAGCAGTTTCCACTGACTTCATCAGATCACACAGTTTTATAATGTATTTTGTTCAAGCTCAACATCTGACGCATAGTTGTCTTTGATTCAAGGCATTCAAAATGACAAGGAAAAAGTTTACTGTTCGAGATTAATCATGTTCTCCTTCTCTTCCCACTCGCCTTCTGCTCTTAGCTTTTAGGAGGATGTGCTGCACTCCAGCTTGGTTTTCACATTAGGTAATAATTTGTTCTAGCTTCCTTTTACCTGTACCTTATGCCTCCAGGTTCCCTACGTATTTCATATTCAACAGGAATAAACAAGCTTTTTGCATGGAATAAAGAGTTACTTTTATATATGTRTGTGTATATWTAGATATAATATTTACATATATATTATTGGTACTTGGCTAATAAGCTGCAACTGCTTCCACAAAGTGATATTATCTATCCGYGATTCCAAAACAACTGTTAAGTTGGTCTCTTTCTTCCTCTTTCCTCTCAYCTTTAGGAGGTACCTATGGTCATTAATTCCCAGTTTGGCCTCCTTACCAGAAGCCCCACTTGAGCTCTTGTCTCCAGATCTTTACTACAACAAGCATTCCTATTTACTGCTTTTCCATCTGTTTTAAGGCATAGCTCTCACCCTCACAGGGCTGTTAGCACACACAGGTGCTTTATAATCTACCTGATGAGCTGCAGCTTCAAGACAATTTCCTCTTCAGCTTTATCTGGTTTCCTCCTCTTTTCCCAATGTCAAACTTCAGCCCATATAGACTATATTATTTTAAGAGAAGAAGACCTGTCACTCCCAAAACTGGCCATATAGTTATGAAATCACACTCATTATGCATAAAAAATAGAAATAAAAACTTTTTTTTCCCTCTTCAAAACATCTCACATATTTGATCCTAAGCTTAAAAAAAGCCATATTTTCACAGCAGGTACGAATGCTTCCCACATGATCCCCATCAATGTCTCCAGAATTCTAGCTTTTCTTTGAAGTTATAGTAAAAAAAAGAGTCTCTGTCATTTATTGTTGCAAAGACAGTGGCTGGAATGTGAAAGCAGAAATATAAGTGCCATGGCTGCCTCCAGCAGCTGTGGTGCCATCGTCACTGCTGGGAAATTCGAAATGGAATTAAAGAAAAAAAAATGTAAAAAACACAAATCAGAAAACAAAAACAAGCATCACCTATAACTATGGAGGAAGGAAGGGCTGTGAGATCGATTTGTAGTTCTTTGATATTAGTGAGATGATAGTGTTGAAACTTTGTAACCTTGGAAAAAATACYATRCATCACATATCAGTGAAATGCTGAYGGTCCAGGGCTTAATTGAATCCAATGCTAGAATGAAGCATATAAAAGTAAACACATTTTTACTGACAACTATTTGCAACTGTGTAGATAAGCAAAATAAATGAATGTAGCATTTCATTTTCAATCAGCTAAATACTGGATACCACGTCACCAGTAATTAGACAATTTAGCTGTGTATTAAATAAATGAAGCAAATGTAACGGTACAAATTATACTTCCTATTTCAAACCATGAAGAAACTTTATTTCTGACTAAAGGAATAGGAAATGGTGGAATTAAAACTGGGCAAATCTCAGTTTTACAATTATATTAGCAATTGCAGCAGTCCTCCGTAGTTAGTTATTGCCCTGTGATTGACTAAATCTTTCTGTGGTAATGGGCAATGCATTTGGAGCTGAAGGATGATATTTTATGGACTGCCGGAGGCTTTTAATTCCTTTATAGCACATTAAAATATAGTCAGGGCTTGAGGCATTTTAACCTTATTTAGCATAAACGGTTGAACTTGAAATTCATCGACTTATATGGTCCATGGAAGATGTCATTAAGAAGAGCTGCACGGGATTTTTTTTACTTTTCCTGACTTGTAACACATTTAATTATTTATGTCTCGTTGTTGCTTATGGCCCATTGTTTTGTATTTTCCCTATCTTTCACCTTACCTGTTCCAAGGGTTACAGGAGCCATAATGTAATATTCCAGATAAAGATATTTGCTGTTGTCACCGGACCCGGCATTATTTAAAAGTTTTGATACTTTGAGGGCTGGTTATTATACAAATATCCAAGGTTAAAATGAGTAATGCCCTAAGGGCAGAGTTATCACATGCTGTTAGGCAAGACAGGCCATTCTGGAGACACTGCAGGCTCATATTCCATATGCATATAAACATTTTTCATGTGTATATATACGCATTATTTTAGTTGATTTTCCTTTAGAATAAGATGACCTCTGAAAGAAATTTTGTTTATGTTTCCACGGAATCAGGAACTTGAACCATGCAGGTTAACTTGTTCTTCTTCTATAACAAGAGGCCCTGCAATCTTCACAGGTTATTAATTTTCATACGTCTGCCTTGAACAACTCTACTGATGTTGGTTTTGAATGTACCACCTGTGAAAGCTGATGTCCTCATTGCAAAATTCAACAGCAAAGCAGCAAGCAGGACTTGGCTTTTAGACAAAAGAGAAAAACAAAATCTCACCAAGACCACCCACCTTAGTCCCCTCAAAATATTCTTTTATTTCCATGCATGCTATAATAATGRTTTCTTTTGCAATGTCTCTGCTGAACAAGTCTTGCTTTGGTAGAAGAGAATCATACAAATAAAACATAAAATTATCTCTTTGMCTTTCTATGGGTCATTAGCTTTTGACCAGTATTTTATAGTAAAACTGGGCCAGATCTTCTAAACAACRTTCTCTTCTGGTTGTTGGCACAGTCCTTCTCATGTGCCATCATCCACAGCGCATGGTCAGAGCACACAAGAGGATCTAGGGCATTGAAAAAGCCCTAGAAAGAAGCCACTGAGCTACAACATTGGCTAGTTTTGAAAAACTTAAGACATGTAATAAGCAGTATATAAATTACAAATTATTATTATTATTATAAATTACAAATTGTGTTTGATAATCCAGTGAAAAAAAGAGTTCATTAACTCTTGGAGAAGATAATTATGTGAATATGCGGAAAGTATCAAATAGATGTAAAGATATAGAGGATTTTTTTGCACAATTCTCTATTTTTACGACCAATACTTTTCAGGAAAGACATTTATTTTTTACTGCAGGAAAGGCTGAAATGACAGTAAGCCTAAAACTTCAGCAGTAACAAATCTGAACGTACTTAAACTTGCCAAGCAACATGGTTAGTCATATATAAAACATGCTATGCATGCACTCTAATATCTACACAAGAAAGTACTGAAAATGAAATGATCACACTAATTTTTTAGTAGAATCCCAGAACAGTTAATGTTGGAAGGGACCTCTGGAGATCATCYAGTCCAACCCCCTGYTCCAGCAGGGACACCCAGAGCACGGGGCACAGGGTGGYATCCAGGAGGGTTTGGAAGATCTCCAGAGCAGGAGCCTCCACARCCTCTCTGGGCAGCCTGTGCCAGGGCTCTGTCACCCTCACAGGAAAGTAGTTCTTCCCCACATGGACATGGAACTGCCTGGTTTTCAACTTGTACCTGTTACCCCTTGTCCTGTCACCAGCCACCACAGAGAAGAGTTTGACCTCATCCTCCCTACATTCACCCCTCTGGTATTTGTACATATTAATCAGATCTCCTCAGAGTCTTCTTTTCTCTAGGCTAAACACACCCAACTCGCTTAGTCTTTCCTCATATGGTAGATGCTCCAGTCCCTTAATCATCTTTGTTGCTCTACACTGGACCCTCTCTAGGAGCTCCACGTCCCTYCCRTCCTGGRGAGCCCAGAACTGCCCCCGATACTCCAGGTGTGRCCTCAGCAGAGCTGAGMAGAGGGGCAGGATCCCCTCCCTCAACCTGCTGGCAACGCTCCTCCTGATGCAGCCAGGACCCCATTGGCCTTCTTGGCCACGAGGGCACATCGCTGCCTCATGGGGAACTTGTTGTCAAYCAGGACTCCCAAATCCCTCTCCACGAAGCTGCTTTCCAGCAGGTCAGCCCCTAATCTGTCCTGGTGCCTGGGGTTATTCCTGCCCAGCTGCAGGACCCTGCACTTGTCCTGRTTGAACCTCATKAAGTTCCTCTCCGCCCAACTCTCCAACCTGTCTAAGTCCCTCTGAACRGCAGTACAGCCCTCTGGGGTGTCAGTCACTCCACCCAGTTCGGTGTCATCAGCAAACTTGCTCAGAGYGCACTCTGCCCTCATCCAAGTCGCCGATGAAGTTGCACAGCACTGGGCCCAGCAATGACCCCTGRGGGACACCGCTGGCCTCCAACTGGACTCTGCCCCCTTTATCACGACCCTCTGGGCTCTGCCCTTCAGGAACATACAAAACCATAAACTTACAAATAAATAAATATAAAATTATATATTTATATAAACACATAAATAAATAAAAACACACATATTAACATATATAAAAAGAAAGCAATATGCAATCCAGTGCAAGATCAGAAGAAATATATCTTGTATAGGAGAAGATAAAACAAAACAAAACAAAAACATGCTCAAATCTTCYCAGAGCAGCATAGTCCTAACATTCCTGCATGCTACAGAAGAAAAATCAAAGCTTTATGACACAAAATAAGAACGCCTTTAACAGAGCACCTCTCTTCTTATAGATTCAGAGTCACAATCCATAAACACACAGCATCGAATAGCAAATCAACACTAAGCCTGCTAAGATCAGCTATTACAACTTCATAAAAAATATAAATCTTTAATCTTTCGTGTCCTCTGTGAAGCAGGAACAAAGAACAATAGATCTTACATTTTCAAACTACTGGTGTATACATAATGAGCCTTTTTTCTTCTTCTAAATGCACATTTCCATACGCCTAGCCATATGTGCACAGCAAGGACTGTATTGGGATTTATTCAGTAAATAATCCACGTTGAAYTGAATGATAACACCAAATGACACTAAAGGACATGTATATATGGACAGAATGGACAGAGCATCTCCTTCAATTTTTCATTTCTGAGGTGTCATAAGTGCTCTGTTACCATTAKTTATCTTTCCTACTTACATCTAATAAGGAATAAAAATGTAATTAGGAAGCTAACAGTATCTGAAATTTAACATCTGTAACTAAAACCTCTGCTTATTCATTGCACTACCTAAGCGAAACATAACATCACAAGTGACAAATCCACAATGAGCAATTCCCAAGGGTTTTAAAAYATTTCTGACGAATGTGTGTTATAAATGGAAAACTAATGAGGAAATTTGTTTAAAAATTATCTCCAGAGTCCCATGGGCTTAAGAACAGCATTTTAGAAGCATGTGCAAGCTCATTTTGATATGTTGCAGTCCTGAGCAATAAATCATWTTGTTTCTCAAAATTACTAATTTTCTAGTGTTGTTGACATTTGTAATATTACTGTAGCATCACAACAAACTGCCTTACAGAGCAAATACTTCCTCCCYGACCATATCTCCTTACACAAGAATCCCCTCAGCTTTTCCTGTTCAAAGTAGTAGGCCTAGGAACAGATAACCTTACTGCTCAGGAGGATGCAAACYGATCGCATGTTAATTCTTCCCATTTTTTTGTTCCTGGCACTTCTCTATGCCAGGAAATTTCCCTTTTGTGTCCCAAAGAAAGCAGGGATTTCATAAGCRCTGACTCTTTCTGGTTTTCTGAAGTCAATTTTTGCCCATTTTTAAGTAAATTCACTTTCACATTACCTTTGAAAAATACAAAAAACAAGAAGAGCAGGTTACCTGAACCCTCGTGCACACCTAGAAGTGTCACAGTCCTCCTAAATTTTCCCCTTGTTATAGAAATATTTTGATGGGGGGAATATCACATGCCTCTTCCCATCTCCTGGTCCAAAATTGATCCCAAGAGCCATTTCATTAACGTCTGTGTGATGACTTGGGGATAGAAAATTGCTGTATTTGGGGTTCCAGCAATCTGAATCACTAGCCTGCTGACCACACCAAAATATGAGAGCACAGCCCAAATCACAGAACCTCAATTTGATCTAGCTTAATAATATCATAAAACACAGTTTTGGAAACCCAGCCAGGCTCACAAGTGCTCTTGAGAAGAACACACTGCACAGCATGCACTGAGCAGCTCCTTCTGCTCTATCCGTCTCCAAGCCCAAGCAAAGTATGAGTTTTTGAAAGACTTAATTTAATGAAGGTGTTTTAATCAAGCTCATTGTGTGTGTGCAGGCGGGAGGGGAGACGAGGAGCGTGCTCAGGCCTGAATGTATGTAGAGAAGTGCGAAGTTTTCCAGTGAAAGGCACTGTTGATAAATGGTAGTTAGCAGAAGAAAATTGGTTATTCAATGAACAAAGTGGTGTGTAATTTATTTTACTTCATTAGCGTCTGAATTCTTCAAACACTGCTAGGAATTAGAATGCTTTGAAACTAATTATTTGAGTATGTTTAATCATAGCTTTGAAGTTACTTTCAACGTAGCATGCTCTTTTAGATTAAATTATATCTTTCTGCCATTCCAGGGCAACCACCCTGTTCAAGGGCAAAAGAACAGAGGGAGAGGGGGATGGAAATGTGAAACATTGCAAGAAAATATAACAATAATTTTGCTTTTTTTTTTTTTTCAAGAATATTTCTATAACCTCCTATTGCCAGAAGAGCACGAGCTTCATGCAGAAATTCAAATGCCATTTTGCAAACACAATCATCAGCCCCAAATTAAGCAAGGAATAGATTATTGCAYGTAGTGTCAATGATTGCAAGCAGAGGAGGAGCACAGCAGGGAGCATGGAGATGAGCAAAACGGGGCCTGCAAGCTGTGGGTTTGCAGGAGCAGCACTTAAAGGATTTAGCCTCCTCTGTCATCACCGCTAGCCTGGACCCCCTCACTTTCAGCCCTGGTAATTCAAGCTCTTTCATGGCCTCAGTTGCATGATGCTTGTCTTTTATCATGACCCAGGATTGCCCAGAAGGAGCTCTTCTTGCTATGTAAAAGACCAATGCAATACAGCAGGAAGCTGCATTAAATTACTAAACTCCCATCATCCTACAATTAACATGTTAAAGGGCAGAAAAGTGCTTTTTCCTTCTATTTGGTTGGAGCTTTATTAACTGTAGGCATTTCTTATATCAGTAAAAGAGAAAAAAAAATCCTCTTATAAAGAGGAAGAAAAAATGCCTTTATTACCTTCTACTTAAAAATCCAAATCAGCAGTTACAGTAAGTGGAACTCAACCCTATCACAAGGAACACTTTTCATTCTATAGGACTGACACATTTCTGCCTGTACGGGGCTTTCCTATTCACACCCCCAGGACTCCCCCCAGGAAGCAGCACGTCCTGCAGCAGCTGCTGCTGTTCTGACACTATCCACGAGCTTCAGGGAGAACACACTGTCCCAAGAGCTGGAAAGTTGGGAAGAAGATTATCTGTTTTAATGATAACATTAAATAAATTTATTTACTTATTTATAAATATGGTAAAAATGAACGAACGAATGAATGAATGGAGTTGTGAATGCTTTACCTCCCTTTGGTTTTATACATGCATACTCATATTAATCAATGGCAATCACTGACCAGCCAGTTCACCTCTACTTTTTCTAGAGGGGACTTTCTGTTAGTGAGCTAAATTCAAAGCAACATATTTAGACCAAGATAGTGAACCACATATCTCAACAAAGACATCTTACAATAATTTAAATCACTGCAAGATCATTGGGAAAAAGAATATGTCTCGGTGCTTTAAGTAAATTTTCACCACGTACATTCCTTGTGAGCATCCATTCTGAATACATGCTAATCATTATTGGAATAAAATATCAATTCTGAGAAGTGTCAAAGTATGTAAAGCAAGAGACTATATTTTTAATTATTTAAATCCTCATGATTTTCCAATATCTCTTGCAGTGACATGCAGCAATGAAAGCTTTCTGTAGGAGAAAAACAAAGGGGAAGGGGGAAAAAAAGACACATTTTCTCAGCTTTACAAATTTCTAAAATCGGATTTTAGAGTTATTAATTTATGAGATATTGCTAACTAAGATTTATTCCTATGACTTACCAACCACACAGTAAAATGCAACAAAAAGCACTGTGGAAATACCAAAAAATATCTAAATAAAGGTAATGTCAAGTGTATTTATTGTGAGTCATATAATTAGGGATATGATTTTAATAAGATTCTAATTCTTAAGCCTCTGATATTCATATCACTAAGTTCTGTGACTGTTTAAAATATTAATATCCTACTTTTTGCTTCCATAATTTGTTTTAAAGTCACAACAGTCACGCAAAATATGCTATGTTATATGTGGCTACATTACATGGATTTCTGATTTATCTTATTTATATTTATTTACTTTTTAATTACATTTTATAACAGAGTCAATTTCTCAATTGCATCACTTTTAGAGAACTAGGTCTAGCAATTATCTGTTGCTAAATCACAGCCAGGTTAACGTAAATCATACTTTAGAAAATTTATGGTTTTATGTAGATGCTTTTTTCAAGCCCCACTAAACGTATTCAGCTTTGCTTCCCTCGTACTGTTGCGAGGGAAGGTGGGATGATAGCTCTGGCCAGACATACTCGAGTGTTGCCATCCAGGAGCTTGGAAACTTGCAACATAAATTCGAAAACTTCTACATTAGGTTATGAAGAGCTGTGCACAGTGCTGCAATCTCTCATTCTTCCAATCTAAATCAAGAATTGAGAATTCAGCAGAAGGAAATCATTACGTACTACTGCATTATCGAAAATCAGATGACCCAGGCAAAATGGTAATAGTAATAATAGTAATTAATAAATCATTCAGTCTCAAACCCTCCGTATTTTCCACCAAGAATGTTCTACAAACTTTGCATATAAATTCACACTGTTGTAGTTAAATAAAACCCCAAGCCCTAGAACACATAAATAATATTCACTCTTGTTACTAACRTTCCAAATTATTATGGTCGAGTTGGTAGTAAAACTGTGTAAGGAGTATTGCCCTTTTACAAAAATAATGAAATGCTTTCATTCTAATATCTAACTGTACCTCTTCAGTACAAATATTGGCTGTGTAAGGCAAGACTATCAAAGCAGACACTCAGCCAACAAGAAAAATCCCATTTGTYTGTCACGCTCATGCAGGAAAGAAGCAACCTGAAAAAGTTCAAGATCACCTGGTGGTAGCAGATGGCTTCTGATAGTTCTTATCATGGGTTTTGAAATATTYTTCCCAAAAAGGGACCATGAGAACTAAGTCAATAGCTACCGTTCACTGTTATCATCATTGATTACACTGATCTATMATTTTTCATCTCTCATGTGCAAATGTATATATACACACATCCTTCACTATAAGGAATCAGTACATTAAACATTTATGATGGCCTCACACTTCTACTGAAAACATGAAAAACACTTCAGATACCAAACGGTAAAATACTGTCTACAATCTATGTGCTTTAACRGATGGGCTGTTTGTAGTACAGAAGCAGGGAAAGCGGGAAACAAATTACACCAAAGCCAAGTCCCCACGTTCCTCCACCACACTGTTTTGTGATGCGGCAGCTGGGATAACTTCCACATTAGCCCCACAGAGGCTCYGGAATATTCAGTATTTTTCAGAAGGAATTTGCCACTGCTTCTGGCAAGCAATTCCACGCRCCAAGGAATGACAGGGAACAATTTCTACTCATCTGCTGTCARTGGTTTGTAGGCTCAGAGATGTGTTGAAGTCTACCCTTTCAGTTCCTAACTAAGCCAGCAGCTAAGCTATTATATCTAATAACTAGTTGCACCCAGTTTTCTCTTTTTTTAATGTATGTCTTCTTAAAAAGTCAAACATTAAAGATCAGTGCTTTAAAGTAGCTAATTTACTTATCACTCATTTTTATCCAGAGTCATGATAGGAAAAAAAAAAAAGGCATGTCATTTTTCAGGCTTTGCAGTGTGTTGTAGATGCTGAATGTGTCTTAGCAGGCTACGTCTGCTGCCCCTGTGAGCCACATCCTGGCTGCTGGTACCAAAAAAGAAAACCCAGATGCACCCAAAATATTTCCATCCTTTCTTCACAATATCACCCAGAGGTTCTTCCAGGCATGCCAATTTATTCACAAGCCCTGGCCATGAGCCCTTGTTTTCACAGGGTTTACGTTTTGAGACTCACCGTATTTGGGCCCACTTATGTTTCCAGCGTTAGCAGAATGCTCTTTAGCCCTCACTCCTCTCACAAACTAGGCCAGCTCTTCCAAGGTGGATCAGGACGAGACACTTGTAGAAGAAACCCAAACACACCTCAGAGCAGTACAAGTGGGATCCTTTCCACAAGGAGAAAGTGAAAAACGACTAATATCTGGGGCAAACCTCACCAATGGAATTTAAAAAAAGGTGTTATGAGTACCTCTGTGTTGGTGGTAGGAGCTAAAGGACTTTCCAAGGCTTGGGTTTGAGGACATGCCTTTTGATAATCTAGAAATGACCCAAAGYACCTTGGATTTCCATTCTGAAATGGTTTTAAATTACTTTATGCCTTGTTACTTTATGCCAGTGCTGTACATCTCTACAAATCTCAACGCTCCAGCATTTTAAATAACACAGCCGGCACCAGGTGAACCGGGTGTTGGACTAGGCCTTGAGGAGCACGAGTGAAACCCCCAAAAAAAACACTGTCCTGTGTCCTTTGGCCACAGTTGTCACTTGCATAGGCCTAACTTCTCCCTCACAGCTTCCAAAGGTCATCTGAAAGCAGATCATTCACTGCAAACTCCAGAGTCACAGCTTCATTTCCAGAACTGCTCAGCATCTCATCACGCCAGCGGATAAACCATCCCAAGCCAAAACAGTGAACACATTAGGATCTGAAATTAAATGTCCAAGAAATTTGGGTGATCCACTGAAACAAACAGAAGAAAGACAATTTGTGTGCTCAAAGCTTGCTGGTTTGGTTTTGATTTTAGCTGCATCAATATCTCTTTTCTATGAGCTCATAAAAGTACAGAAGAGAGTTGGGTCATTCTCCAGGCTTTGGTATTGTTCTGTATGAGGCTGTCAGATCGTCAACAAGCTGTACTGGAAGCAAATTAGAATTCCTTAAAAGAGCAGCTCAAGGCAAAGCCTCAGATGGTGTCTGTTCTGCACAGACCCTCTTCCAGAGCGAACAGCCCATGATAGCTTTCCTTCAGGTTTTATCTTACCTCATTAATGAGAAAACTGTGACAGACTTGAAAGTCAAACTTCCCACCTGCTTTGCTTCATCTGCTTTCAGTTCTAATGAATGTCATAGATTTAAAAAAAAAAAAATCTATTTTGCCTCACTGAAAATGAGGAAAAAAAAAAAAAAAAGCTCTGTGACTGGGCAAGTGTCGTTCTTAATATACCATAGGATGTGACAGCCCATAGTCTGACAACATTAGCAAGACAAGASCTGTTCATTTCTGCAAAGCCCTGGTTGTCCAAGAACTTGATTAGATTAAATGTTTCTGTGAAATTAGGCTATCTAATTAGCCTGTTTGATAATTTAGAATAAAATGAAGTCTCCGAAATTGTTACACCACCATCCTCTTTTCCATCACATTTATCTGCTTCAAGAAGAGGAAAAAAATAAGTATTTCTCAGCGCGCCAAAAGAATGACAAATCTATGAATCAGAGGCAGAAGCTCCACCGGCGTGAGCCACAGATGAAACTAGAGATTTTACAGACAACGTATTTCAAACCATAACGGAAACTTTGCACGTTGTACCTAAGTTACAACCCCCCCCGACGGCATCTGCTGGGCAGTCCATACCCCACTCACAGCAGTGGGGAAGGACCTCACATATTTAGTACCTACCTAATCCCCACGAAAATGCACCTACCTAATGGAGCTTTTTGTTGTTGTTTTGGGGTTTTTTTTCCTCTATTTTTTTCTTATTTTTAATAACAGAAGAGGGATAAAAGATGTTATGTTCCAAATGAGATGGTTTTGCTCTTTCATATTAAGATTCTGTTAGACTCCCTCCTACTCTTGATTAATCTCATTATTCTTCAATTAATCTGGGAAGACCAGCAGCTCATTTTGCACTACTATAATTATTTCTATAATGCTAGCTAAAGCAAATTATCTTAATACATTAAAAATTAACACATTATGGCCCACATTATTTTTTTTCCTCCTCTTTAAAAAATACACAAGGATTAAGGAAATCTAGGGAACGTGACTAACACTGAAAATGAATCTAGCCAAAAAGGAGAGGATGCATATCAAATCTGCAAACTCATTTTCCTCTGCACCATATCCCATTAAAGAGCTAGCAGTAACTTTATTACTTTCCCTTTTTTTTTTCCAAGAATCCCCTTTTTATTTTGACCTCTTGCCTGTTTTAAAATCACAGCAATGTTTCACAGAAATAGCCTCATACCAAGACATTGTGCTTATAGCTGCAAGTTTCCAACTCCTTCTGTGCTATTCTTTTCCCTCATTACAATCCAACCTCCCAAAAATCTAATTTCGGGAGCAATTAGCAGTTTGTATTAAAAACAAATTAAATCGATCCCTCCCAGTTTGTCAATATTATTCAGCTGTAGCAAACTGTCAGCCAGAGGTCACTCAGACATAATTATCAGAAACTTGTCCCATTGTATTTCAAGGCAACCACCAGCTACTGCGAATACCAAAATCGCTACCCTCTCCATTGGCAAAACACTCCAATTTAGCACCATTTTCTTACTGACAGTGCAGCCAATTCTAAAAAAACTTCAGTGAAAAGCAGCTTTGGTGGACTTGGATTTGACTTTGTTCTTYCTGATCCAGTGGAGATGCACGGCAATCTTGCAGCTGGGCACCTTAGGTTGATAGGTTGCATTGCATGACTTAGCACCACGTCCTTCTTGGAAACATATTATTCAGCTGAATCTTTTCCCTTTTCTTTCTTTTTTTTTTTCCCCAATTAAATTATTAGGATAGTAGTTAATTTATCTAGTGCCAGTTACTAAACCTTATATGGAAAAGGATTGATTCTAAAGAGAATTGCATGTATGTTATAAGAYCAGAGGATTATTCCTTTAACAATAAAATGGCAAAGCAAAATGTATTTTTGAAGGCTTAGCAGGTCTTTGGAAGCTAGGAGATGCAAACAGTTCAGGTTTTAAACAAGCAGAATGGTTGCTAAGACAGCAAAAGAGAGAAGGGGAAARACTATTTTGTATGTTGGCCGGTGACCAATAAATTAAGAAAACTAAAAAAGAAAAGAACAAGTAATCAGGCAGGACATTCATACTGAACAGCAGTAATTACTATTTCTTACAATACTTAATTAATTTCTGAAAATCCCAGTTGCCAGCCAGCTGTAGAGATCACACACAGGAGTGGGTTCGTTACGTGGGTTCGGCACGTCTCCAGAAAAATGAGTGGATTACAGCTCCAYTGATAGCTGTTACAATAGCGATTCAGATGCTACTTTCAGTTTAAGAAGTTTCTAAATCACAGATTAGTGCAAAGGTGGAGGCTCTTCTGGTGAACCTTGTCCCTTTCTTGATCTTTCTACTTGTTTGGGTCTGGTTTTGAACTGCTAGGGGTAGCTGAAGAGCAAATATCATTGGCTTCATCAGATATGCAGGTGCATTTCTGAGCATTTTCCAGACACCGTCCTCCATTTTCAAGCCCAGGCTTGCTTACCTCTGCAAGACACTTGGGGCTGATGAGGCTTTTATAGAAAAGCAGTGATTTTATCATTTTCCGAGTATAACTCATACATTATTCCTATGGAAGTGCCCAAGTTTCAACAGTAAAAGTCACATATCAGTGATGCACACTTACCAACAATGAAATCTTTCCTTGGAGGTTCGGGGAAACTTTTGTGTATTTGCTCAGAATGGGCATGAAAATTAAATCCAAGCCCAAAAATTCCTTTGGCACTTTTCCCCTCTAACTCTCTTCTTCAAAGCTCCTTTGAACCTACCAACTTTGAACTTCACAGTGATACTGAAAATTTCTAGCACTTTTACATTGATCATGCAGTAGCATAATGCTRACCAAATCAGCAAAATAGGTTAAAGAAAACAAAAATAAATACTTAAGTAAATATCAATTGGTCTCCACCATTCCTTTAGTCTAGAAATAATCACTGATATATTGAATAGAAATGCTAATACTGACTGACTACTCTGAGTGACAGTCTRCTAACCTCCAACTATGTATCAGGGCAGTTCTTTTTACTTAAATACCAAATATTGGGCAGTCTGTGGTCATAAATTAACGCTAAACTCACCTCTGTTTAATAAGACCTTGCAGTGAACAAGAAAGAGAAATGAGCTCTTCAATGGAGTTAAATGGCATTTTTTATGTAAATATTTAAATTGACGTGGACATCAATGGTACACGGAAAAGTTCTTGTAAAATCACATAATTTATGAAACTATGATCTACACTTTATGATGATAACACTTTGTTTCCCCAAAATATAGAGCAATCAAAGCAAAGTAGGAAAAGTAAATCAGTAATATCCCTAAAACTCCATTATTTGGTTTGTATGATTAGATTCTCTGGATAAGACAGGAAAATAATTTCATGCCARTCTCATGAATGTGCTTTTTCTGCATGTATATTCCTGTGACCAAGTATTTGCATTAATTTTGGAAAAGATAATGATCTACCAGAAGTGGTACATAAAACACAATAAATCATATTATGAGCAATAATAGTGACTTCTCCAGTATTTTCATTTTTTGTTTTAGTTTTGTACTGACAGCTTTCTAATGTAATCACGGTAGCTGAATCTATAAGAAACAGCACCTGGCACTCAGGAATGCCTATTCTTTGAGAATGATTTTGAAAATAATAATTATTTCATTCTATATCAGGTGGAAACTACTAGTCATAACACAAGAGCTAGAAGAATAATGTTTAAGTAGAGAGGAGCAAAGTTAGGCTACATGAATCCAAAGCCTTGGAAAGGGGATCATCCATATGACTCCTTACAGAAGAAAGTCCCTGTGAAGTATTTGGGAATTAAGGGTGTATTTAAGGCAGCATTTTAGGAGCCTGCTTGTGATTTAAATCTATGTGTCCTTCCTGYTCTTTGCTTTGGACCATGGTGCGGTCCCACTGCTCCTCTTGCAGGTAAGACTGAAGCAGAAGGTCCCTTCAGGAGGACACCCCATGTGCTCCAGCCACTCTGCTAGTCCCGACTAGACCAAGCTCTAAACAAACCTTCTGACRTGGGTATAACGTGCACACCCCATGGGGAGACTATTTCATTGCTTGTCCAGTCACTTTGCGATTTGAAAGTCATCATGGAATTGTTTGGCTTTGACCCCATTACATCAGCCACTTTTTTAAATAAATCTTGAGATGCCAAAAAAAGTACTTTGAAATGTAACAGATGAAGTAAAACTGAATTATACTAGTAAAACCACACACAGTGCCCATAAATAAGAATGCTTAGTTGATGAATATTAAAAAACATAAGTAATTTATCTGTATAACATTAACCAAAATGTGTTACATTACTCCAGTGCTTAACAGCTAGGGCTCAAGTATTTTATTGCACTGTAATTTAAATAATTGTATGCTGTCTACTACCAATAAAACATATTTACAGCATTAGGGAAATTATATAAATAGGATAGCAGTACAGGAAAAAAAGGGAATGAAGATTATTGTAGAATAATGGCAGTGATTATATATACTATATATCTATCAACTTCTCAGYGTTATTAATGAAATAGTTTTGTTTCTTTAGAGTGATTTTGCCTTTGGGGAGAATCCAAAAGAGCCAGCACCTCCTGGTGCAAAAGAGAAGGAAGCASAGAAATCAAAAGGGCTAAGGAGAGGAAAGTCTCCCTCAGATCTTTAATTTAGGAAAGTCGGTACTTTCAAAGAAYCTTCCTTTAGTGATATCAAAATGTTTCCCACGCCGGGGAGTGGTAAGAGGAGGGAGACYGAGAAAAAAGAAAGAGCCCCACCAGAAAAGATGGAAGAATGAGAGATTAAAGGAGAAAAAAAGAAGGTTGAAATAAGAAGAAAAAAAAAAAAAATCCTCTACGTTAGGTTTTGAAAATGAGAGAGGAAAGAAAAAAGAAGTAGGAAGCAAACAAAGCAAGTTGCTTGAGTGAAGAAAAAAGAACTAAGCTGTGAATTTTATTTACAATGTGAACTAGAGAAAAATAATAAATTACGTAACTTGATCTTTGAACAGTTTCAAAAAGAACTTGATTAAAACAAYCTTGAAAAAGTTCCAAGTTATGTTTTAAAAATCCAGAGCTTCATTCTGAAGATGAAGCAGAGACCAAAGCAGAAGCTGTTGAAACACATTATTTGTCCACTTGTTAAAGGCATCGTGATGGTGCTGGCTTTGTCTTCCTGCACGTGGCATTGAATTCATCAGTCTGCTGCCAGGTTTCCATTCCATATTGCACATTACTGAAGTGTAAAATTGCTGAATGTGTTCCAGTGTGATTTTAATCATATTATAGAAAATGTTCCAGGCTGATGTAATCAAATGCTGTTAATTATGGCAATCAAATGTATTATAAGTTTACTATTGCTAACCCATAGTTAGCACACAAAAACCCTGAACTATAGCACAAAATAGTCAGGCTCACTATTTATTTATACACGGCTTAGTTCTACTTCATGGCAAAATGCCTATTTCAGACTGCCTACAAATATTTTAGTCTCTCATTTAGGACTGCCTTATAAAACATTCACTTAAATGGAATTGAACACTTTATATAATTTTCATAAAAAAAAAAAAAAAAAGGATGCTTCATTTCATGGATAATGCACAAAACAAACGTACTTATTCTTTTTGCACAGAGGCCGGTTACCACAATACCTAGTTTTCACATGGATGTCTCCATAARGATGTCTCAATCCAGTCTAAGAAGGAAGCCACCACCAGGATTGTCCTCTCGTGCTCAGAGAGGGATGCAAAGTGACTTGTCAAAAAATGAATACAGGAAGGCAGGGATAGCAACCCCTACCTGGGACTAGCAAGTGCATTTGTAAAGGCCTCTGCAAACCTGTGCCTATCACGCTCCAGGTGGAAGCACTCCAGGAAGGGCAGGCACAGAACACTGAAGCAGAAGCCTGGCCAGGCACCTCTCATACTCTGGGTGAACTTCAACCCACTGTCAAATGAGACTGGTCAGATCTGTGTGCATCTAAAGACTAAGATACAGATAATATGGTTTCCCAAAGAGACTGTGAGGTCTGTAACATGGTCTAAATGAGAATATATATATATATATTTAGATACCCTAAATATGAGCAGATATAACCTTGGTCTATCAACTAGGTTAGCTTGGAAAGAGCAGGAGACTTGACCCTGATGCCTTTCAGTGCTTCCTACAGTGGTTCCTCTTGAGAAAGGGTCCAATCTACATCAGATAGAAGACAATTCACCATAAAAACTTCTAAGAATGCTCCAAGTTTCCTTGTTAATGAGACTGAGTATGATTTGTCAAATAAATCACAATTTCTGACTAATCAATCACAGCCGTGCAATATAGCACAAAGGCTGCCATAGCTACATGAGTGAATCAGTTTGCGTGGGCCGTGAGAGTTGTCATGATATTAGGAATTCTATTTAGGGAAATAATTATCCATGCACAACGAAAACGATCAATCACCTCTGCAGCAATAACARACGTGCAGTTTTATTTGGCTCATTAGTAGCCACGATGCAGATACGCAAAGCGGAAAGTTTCTTTGTCACCAAGAGTTGCATGCAGTGCAATATATTCATTTTTCTTTTACTGTTCGAAACAGATACGAGCCCTCTGGATAAAAACATCCTCTTCCTCTATCTCAAAATCATGTCAGGGCATTAGCACTACTTGCAAAAGGAACAATCCCATTGCTTGGGAACGTCATGCAATATTGTGACAGTGACTACCCCCTCAAAGACACACGKTAGTAATCAGCACAGCCAGCATGAGAAAGAAGTGCTTGGTAGAACAACCCAAAAATACAAGTGACATAAGCACTGCAATGATCCCAACAGGCCAGGACTGGCTCTCTGTGGTTGGATTATTTTAGCCCTTCTTCCATAGCAATGAGCTTCTTCGACAAGACTACCATGGACTGACTCCCTGTCATCAAACAGAYGACTCTTACAAAGCCAGATATCTTACGCTGTAAAGTTGCAAAGTTTGGGAGAAATAGGTCAAGATGAGACCTGAATTTCTGCAGCCTGAGATAAATCTTGGGTTGTCTGCAGTCAAATAAAAAAAATWATATGTTTACTGGTAGCTGGAACAGCATTTATTTCTCTTAAGCATAGCCAAAGTCACTTGCTTTCAGAAACTGTCTTGTTTGATACCCAAGTTATATTATTACACAGATACAAATCTTTCTCTGTGATGGCCCTAGTTATTCAGGACATCTACATCTCTCAGTCCAAAACTGATTTTTTTAAGGAGTGCGAATGGATATCCAAACATGGCTACCAAATCTACGATAAAGAAAGGCAAACACTAAAGTGAACCAATCAGTAGGATCACATACTGCCAATATCTTGGTTTATAGTTTATGGAATATGCCAATGTCACCAGGAACCTAGCCACCCTATTACCTATGAGTTGAACATCACCAAATTTTGCTAGAAAAACACAGGACAAAGACTAACATTTTCATGCAAACACCCTTAAGGAAAACAAACTCAACCCTAATGTCCTAAAAACAACCCAAAATCTCACTRCGGAGCCATGCTCACAGGTGAACACAATCTGGATTTGTAGGGCTGGAAATATTAGATATTGATTCTGGATTTTTATTCTTACCTCCCATAAAGGATATTGCTGTGGCTACTGATTGTTAGAAAATTACATTTGTAACATGAAAAGATAATATCACTCCCCAAAAATTATAAGATCAGAAACTCACAGAAAAACACCCATTTAAACACATTGTTTCAAGGCAGGATTACCATTAATCGAATCATTTTAAGCCAAATGGTCTCAACAAGGCCAATTCAGATGTTTGGCATTTTAAAATGTAACATTTGGCATTATTTAATCCCTAGGTGACATTGTGGACCTCAAGATGTCACGTACTTAAATATCTTAATAAAAAGGATGAAATTATCTGATGAAGTACTCCACAAAGTTAAAAACTATCACAGATCTCTATATTTACCATGAGAAAAATGAAWCAGAAAATGCTGTTTAATAAGGGGCCACATGAATTAAAGTCTCTGCAACCTAAAGACAATTTATTTGACATTCTAACTAGACTGTAGAAGAGATATTGAGCCAAAGCAGGCAGTGAGAAGAAGAAGAMATGAGCTCAAGAAATGAGCACCAGCCAGACTTTGAATYTGCTTTAGACTATGAAACAGAGAGGAACAAGCTGGTAATATCTGAGAACTCACAATGTGTGTATCAGGTGTTCACTAAACAGAACAATGTCTATGTTTTCCTATCAGTGGGATTTGTATTTTAAAAATAAATAATTTATAAAAAAGATTGCCATTATTTAAAGGATGATTTACTATACAGATTTAATTCATTTAAAGGGAGTGACTACAATGTCTTTCAAATAAAAGCAAAAATAATAATTCCAAAGTCTCAGTTCTGGAGAAACACAGAAYTAATGCAAAATGTGTGTGACTAAAGTATCCACAGGTTCCTCAGTCATAATGAGTACGAGATACTTGCCTAAACTGCCATGGCCACCTTGGGGTGAGACAGGTATGTAAGAGCAGGTATCGCACATCGTGACAACACTCATCTTGAAGTGAAGAGCATCTGTTTTCATTTCCAACAAAGAACATAAAAATACACCACCTTAAGCAACACAAGCACGGGACCCCCCTAGAACTGAATCAATATCTCTAAGCACTGCTTTATGGAAGATGTTAGTGCTACCAGCGGGCAAAATCCCCAGAGCTCTTTTGGGAGGTAAAAGGAAGCAGAAAGGAGCAAAAATGTGTTTTGCCCAGGTCAGGTGGCCTTGTGCAGGAAGTCAATAACGTCTCCAGGCTGCCAGGCAAGGGCACTCTGCCCAGCAGGTCTTCTGCTCTCCTCTCCCCTTCATTTATTGAGTCTGAGGAGCGCAGCAGTATGGAACCTGCATTAAGGAGCATCATGTTGCTATAGGTGTGCTTCCTGCCCAGGATCCCCAGCAAGCCCTCGCTGCTCACTCATTCATTTCAATTCAGGCTTTTGCACTTTGAAAGGTTAAACTCTTGAGGTTAGGGGAAAGGGGGGGGAAAAAAAAGAAAAAAAAAAACAAACAAAAAACCCACTAAAAAAACACACAAATAAAAAAGTCAAAGAAGGCAYGGATCCAGTTCCGTAGTAACCCAGCCGGCGGAGCCCAGAGGACTGTTAACAGGTACTCACTGCTTCCAAAACGTCGCTAACCAAYGTGAATATTGCTTAGCAACGCCAGCACTCGTTCAAGGGCTGCGACAGGAACAGATGTAGGAGCAGGTCCAGCAAACACGAACTGTGCAGCTCCTGCGCGGCTGCTGCCTCCCCAGGAAAGCAGGATTCCTCGCTCTGGCATCCTCCCTTCTGCAGAATAGGGTCCACCCCAGGCCCCGGGAAGCTCTGTGAGCTCTGCAGCACAGACCTTGCCCTTGGAGCTTCATCGTAGTTTTCACTGTTTCATTTGCTATTTCTCCTTTGGTAGGAGATATTACTATGTTCATTACCAGGCCACATTCTGTGCTTAGAGATCCAAGAATGTTTTTAAAAATGGATAAAATGAAGGTTTGGGTAAAGGTGGGAATTAAATAGGGGAAGATGATGCAGTGTGACTCCCATTATCCTTTCTGCTCATGGGAAGGGGAGCATGGAGGAGATCTAGAGATGTTTGTGCCAGCCTCACTTCTGACAACGCTGCCCTGCAGAACTGGACTGTGTACACATGGCACCAAATCCCCCGTGTGATGACGGGTGGCAGCAGCTTCAGCGAGACCCGCTCACCAAAGATCCCCTCCCAGGATGGAGCCTTGCACGATCTGGCTTCACACTGTGCACGTACCCTGACCACCGCGCGGCTTCCAGAGCTAAAACACTGGGAAGGGAGATTTGAGGGTGCTCTTCTCTAGCAGGGGTAAATCACAGGTGTGAAGGGGTGGGGGTAACTTGGGGGTTAGGGCAGAGCCACACCGGGGCCGTTTGCAAGGCACCCCATGGGCTCCTCGCCACCAACCGCGCTGCAGGGCTGCCATCTACTGGAGCCTGCTCAGCGGGAATCAAGCAGCAGCTCCAGGGAGAGCGCTGCTGTATCGGGAATTGCAGGATGGAGGGGAAGGACAGGGAGGGGCTGCACAGGGAAACTGGTGTTTCTGAGGGTAAAACCACGCTAGAGTCACACAGCTGCAGAAAGAAGCAAATTCTGGTCCTTAAACCCCTGACACAAAAGGAGATGTCGGGATGCAGATTGCAGGAGCCTCTTGGCACCTCTCTGGAATGTCTTTTCCTACAGGGCTTGGGTGCTGGTCCAAGACGTGCAAAAGGGAGAGGGGCAAAGTGAACGCGCATCCTACCCCAGGTACCGCTACACACTCCTGAGCCCTACGGCTGCTCAAGCTGCAATACCACRCAGTATTTCTACTGAGTGCACGAGCATCTCTCAGATTAACTGAACAAACTCACCTGGGTCTCAGGTCTAAGGCCAGTTTTTTCTAAATGTGATCAAAATCCTGAACCAAAACAGTGCCCAAACATCGAATGCCTTAAACTTCCTGCACGGCTGCGTGCCTTACTCTTTTCCTTCCTTCTCTGTATCTACGTCTTTGTCTCCTTTTCATCTTCTTCTTACAGCTCCTTTTACTTTTAATGTTTCCATGGCAATGACAGCAAAAGATTAAATATCCTTTGTGCATTTCTTCCTTATTTTTACATAAAATTTTAAAAGATAGCGAAGGAAAATAGTCACATATTCCTCAGAGAATGATGTAAGAGACAATTTAGGACAATAAGTCATTATGTAATCATGTAGATTTAATAGCTAACAGCTATTTGTAAGCTCATCATCATAAACATTTAAACTGAGAATAACAGTTCTAAAGATACCATGTTAAAAAAAGAAAGTTCAAAAGCAGAATCAAACAGAGAGCAGAAGCTAAACTACTTAAGTGCAAAGTCTTAGAGCTTTTTGCATACRTGGAGATACTTTAAGGATGACCTCAAAAGTGTGTTCTAAATTTTCCCACTTTAGAGTCTTTACATTATGGAGACAAATTTCAACTCCACATTTAAGAAAAGACAGAGTTTTGCATCCAAAGTTAAAAAGAATCAAGAAATTCCATCTGGAGGAACTTATTCAATATGTGTATGTGTAATTTTAAATAAACCTATGCTTCTGCGAACAGACTTCTCCTTCATTATCCTATTACTCTAAAAAGGGATGCTGCAAACAAGCTGCAGTCAGCACAGCTCAGGAGTCTTGTGAATGCACTAAAAAGAGAACTGAGCCTGTTTACATTATAAAGAAGGTATAATTTAACCAGAATTAATTCATTCTGCTTTTTATTTTTTTCTGAAGCACCCATGAATCTACAGCAGACAGTCCAAGCTCCTACCTGTCAACATAAATATAYACCTATATGTATGAAATATAAATCTTACAAATATGTACATTGAAAATTTTATGCCAATAAGCCGAGGACACAGCAGTTTCATAGCAGAGGAATTTGCTGTGAGAATCCTGTCTTTGTTTCTCGCTTTGATTGTCAAATTTTGGCATCTTTGGAACGTCAGYGCAGCGATGCCGAGAGAACTGGCCTATTTTCAGAGGAACAAATTAGCAATAATTCTCAATGAGTTCACGTGACAACTGCAAGTGCCCATGTGTAAGGCTGTAAAGCCTGGAAATTCTTGTTGCACCAGTAGCTGAAATAGCTACGTTGAGTTATTGCAGCAAGGCAAAAGAGGAGGAAACACGGAGCATTTATTCTTAAACGCAATCACATAATTATTCTATGTAAGCAGGATATATACCATCTGGCAAAAATTCAGAGGGGCTTGGAATTATAAGGGTTTTTTTGGAATTATAAGGTTATAAGGCTTGGAATTATAAGGTTATAAGGCTTGGAATTATAAGGTTATAAGGAAATTATAAGGTTTTTTCCTGTCTGTGTGGACCATGCCTTAGCCCCTAAAAGGTATTTGAGCCTTCTAAGCTGTTTTTTTTCCTAGAAAGATCCACCCTGACCTTTAATACCCATGAAGCAATATTGTCCAAGTAGCTGTGTTTTAGTTTTAGTTTGTTATTTTTTGTCCACTTGTTCATTTCTGTAGTTTCCCAGATYCCCACAAATCCTTGTCTTCATTCARTGGAGAAAACTGATAACTCTAAGCACCTGCCTCATACCTAATTACCCCAGCTATTAAGGTTGAATGATTTCCTAATGTTCAATCGCCTAGAAGACTGTTCTGACGTAGCACTGACTTGGTCATCAGAAACAGGCTGGCAAAAGGAAGRGGAGAAAATATTATGTGTTATATAAAAAATAGTACCTACGTGTCCATATGAGGGCAGGGAACATCTCTATTGACCTGCCTGTCACCTTTTCAAGGTGATGCAGCACTGAAATGTGCTTGCACTGACAGATCCAGCATGGCACGGATGTCAGGAACCTGCAGTCGGAGCAACCTCCAGCACTTTCCCTCATCACTGCAAGTACGAGTGAGTTTTTGATGCGCACGGTTCTCTATCTACTTGGCGTTCATTCTTCTAATTAGGCAGGTCCATCACTTCTCTRCTCACTTTAAGCACTAATTTTAAAAGGTTATTTTAAAACACAGTGGAATATTACCCCCTACCTGCCACACTTCATTATGGGGGCTTGTGATGAAGCAAGGAGCAAGCACACTGTTGGAGATGGTTGTAGCTGCTAGGACCACTTATCAAAAAAAGGAAAAAAGAAAGAAAAAGAAAAAAAGAGGGGAAAAAAAAGGCGGGGGGGGGAAGAAGCAGCTAAAGCAACACAGCTAAAAGTGAAGGAAGGCCAAACATCAAGGCAAGAAGGGCATAGTTCTAGCAGCTGGGCAGCTGTGTGATTCCTACCTTGTACCATTGACGTGATGGTATCAGTGATGAGGATGGATGCATGACTACCCAGGAAGATAATAACCATGTTGGACTATTCCAACCCAGAAAGGTTGGCAGCCTAGTAGGAGGGAACTCTTTAGAGTGGACATCATCCTTCTGGTCTATCATATTCTTAGGCTACTCTAAGTCTGATGGATTTCCCATAGATTTTTTTTAAGCAGGGAAATTATTATTTGTAATAACATGCTTCATACTGCGGCACTTGCAAATACACCATCCTAAACTTTATAGTCTCATACTCTTATATTTAATTGAGGTTAAAAAGGATGTATCAGAGCTTGGAATATATAACAATAAACTGAATACAAAGAAAGCAGGGAAAACCAGTACTTACAGAAGCCCCAATCAAGCTTCCAAAAGGGATTTGTCATGGAAACCGACACATATGGGCAGGTTTAAACCACTAATTTAGAAAATTGTGTGAAGGTTGTCTATTAAAATTTATTCTTAATGGTGTCTGTGACAGCTTAATTTGTCTATTTAAAATAAACATGTTCTGATTCCTTTTTTCCACTGTTCTTCTCCCACTCTTAGATGATACAGGCTCGTTTATCAACTGGTAGTCAAGCACATTCCAACAATAGCAAAGCAAACTGCTGAGGTTTATTACAGGCAAAAATAATTCTGCCATTCTAAAAAAAGTGGCAGTGATTTCAGTTGGCCTTTTCCCCATCCTTTTTGGCAGAATGTTATATTTAAGCCTTATTGAAATGCACAGAGATTSTAAAATCTTAAATATAGATTTCCTAGCTATTTCTATTTCAAAGTCAAATAGATAAAACAGTATCCATAAATGTGGAAACAATCTTAGACAGACAAATGGAAAAGCCATATTAGGCTGTAACAGTAATCCTTGCTTTAATGCACCTATATTGTCTGTATCACCCATTCATATTGCAGAGCTGTAGTTTTTGAAGACTGAGGTTAGATCCTATTTCCATAGAGGAGCATTTTGAAATCCATCAGGGTCAAAAGAAAATGAAAGCACMCGTTTACTGGGTATATTTCTATATATAAAATTTAAGCTGTTGGCTCTCCCTCCTGAGTTTAAAAACATTGCTTCTAGCATCAGCAATCTTCTAGACATAACTGGCCAGGGTGCTTGAGGAAAATAGGGATGAACAAGAAGAATACTTGAGACTCTTCAAACTATTTCTGCTTACATCTCTCTATTTACCTATATAATGCCAGGTTATTAGAAATACTTTTTTTTCCTTTTTTTTTTTTTTGTTACTTCAAGCAAGTGTAGCATTTGATTTCTGATTTTGTTACTTATTTATAACAAGGTGCAAGTGTACCACACAGTGTCAATTATTTGTCTATTTTTGTCAAATACTTTAATTTTCTAAGATTTCCTCTTTACAAGAAGGATCAGTAGAGGGCATAAAACCTCACAGTATCTTCAACATTAACCTTCCACTTCAGACAAAGAAAGCTTATCTGTAAAAATGAGAGTCGTGTCAATGAGCCACAAATGTCTGGATAGGACCACGCACAAGTAGCTAAAAGCTAGATGAACCTTCTGAGTGCACTCCTGTTAGCTCTTCCTACAGAAGCAGAAATGAACAGAAATACTTTTTATGATAAAGTTCATTCAGATTCTACAAGTTGCATCCCCAAAGTAAAAAAAAAGAAAGAAAAAAATCAAAGGTCAAATCCAAGGGAGAGGGCTGAAGCACTGGCAGTAGGAGTTGGTGTCGGTTTATTTGATAAGGAGCCCTGTACTGAGTAACCTTATAATGAAGGAGTGTTGAGACACACCGAAACAGAGAAAAAACACAGACTTCCAGAAGCAAACTGGGATGTTTACACTTCTCTCTTTGGGATACTAGACAAAATGTAAAAGGGGAAAATAGCCAATTCACAGCATTGATCACCATACAATATCTTAACATTTTTACCTTTCCATTTTTACCTTTCCAGGTCACTGCAGCCAATGCTGCTCTCTCCTCACCTCTTGCAGGTCCTTCACATGCCCAACCATTTTGTCTCCTCTCTCAGCCCACWGGGTGGGAAGAAACCCAACCTTTACTTTCTTAGCTTTCCTTTTGGTTTCGATAACCATGAGAATTTCCATTTCTTCCCCCCGCCAAGGTTAAACTCTTGCACAAATATTCCCTTGGAGAAAAGCACAGGCCAGACAAAAGGTCCTTGYTATGACCAGTGAAGAACAGATTATCCTCTGAAAGGGATCATGGGATCATTTTGGTGGCACACTGAAAGCACAGAGCATTTTGCTGGGAGATTTGCCATTTCTAAGTGGGGCATGACAAGAAGACTGTCTTATGTTTAATAGTCATGGGCATAACGATATAGAAGCATAATGGTCAGTTCCCTGATATATGAGCAATCGCTGGGTGACATCTGGGAAAAATTTCAAAAGATTTATTCTCGTACTTTATACTTTAAAAAATCTTTAAAAATTACTCTTCAGATACTTAGAAAGATTTATGAAAAGATTACTTTTTAAAAAATAACATTTCTTCCTTTGATTTATCCCAAATTGGACCACAAGATCCACTTCGACTGATACCAGTTCTCTGACTATCCAGCAAACGGACAAAATTAGAAACAGGGCAATCATAAAGAGTAGAATAAGAATATAAAAAATTAATGCAATTAACTATATTCTTCTGAATATCTAACACGGACATAATCATGTGCCCTTCACAAAAGCTGAAATTAACAGTTACATTAATGCTCTTTCAGATGAAAACTTCATCCAGAAAGACTTTTTTTTTTTTTTTTTTTTATTAAATAGTGCATGAATTGGAAAGAAATGCTATATCAATATGGGAGGCAAGCCTGCAAGTTACTGAGATGAAATTCACTATACAGAAGGTGACATTAATAGCAGTTACTGACTTTCCAGATGTTTGCTATGCATAAAATTCCACCAACAAAGATACTGGAGCATCTATTTTTACATATTGGGAACGTGACTATGTGAGAAAATGACACATTAACAAAGATCAGCCAGATGAAGTCAGAATTACATATAAAGGCACAAACTTTATGAGTCCCTGGGGATTAGGGTGTTCTTATTTACAGGTGCACTGAACAAATATGTCATTGTATTAAAATATATTTTAAAGCCTGCATTATAATAGAAGAGGTATAATGAAGACTAAGGAGACAGTAYACCTAAAATATACTTACAGTGAGACAGGACAAAAGAAATAACATTTCTCATTGAAAAGGGAAAAAATATGGCTTTTTTCTGAGAAGAATTAAGTGAAAGAACAAGTTCTCTGTGTATTAGAAATTATTCATGGATCTAAAGACATTAAGAGGGGAAGGGGCAATTCTGATGATTTTGGCTTTCTGATCCTCCAAAAATAGTTAGTTATGTGCTTCCACTCAGCATTCCAGAAACAGGATTGCAGCTTCTGAAGCAGGAAAGTAGGCACCCACTCACACTCATCTCCAGAATCAAGACCACTGAGGGTGTCCGGARGAAACAGATGTAACAGTTCAACCTATTACAACTAACCAGTGGGAAGGTCATCTTCCAAATCTAGTGCTTTTTCAGCAACAAACTGGTTGCTTTAACCTCGTGCACTTCTCTTTCAGCCAGACACAAGTATTTGCCTGGTTGCCTTAACCTCGTGCACTTCYCTTTCAGYCAGACACAAGTATTTGCCTGTATTCCCCAGCACTGTCCCCTCCATCCAGTCAAAAGGACTTCTACACTTTCAGGTTTCTGTTCCAAGACCCCTGAACAGCCTGTGGAGCACGTACGTGTTCACCCATACCTTCTTGGTCCTCAGAAAGATTCTTCACTCGACCTTGATGCACACATTCACACGGGTTCGTCAAGCATGATGAGGAACACACTGCAGAGCCTACTTCATCATCCTCTTTTTCTCTTTACTGCAATTCCACCCTCTGCTGCCCCTGCCACTATCATGATTTTGTGCTGAATTGCTCTCCAATTAGCATTTGCTSGTTACTAATACCACCACTGTTCTCACTGTGTCTGCAATGACTTAAGCTAGCCCACCTGTGAACTTGCCRTACACACACGTAAGACCCTACGGATCTCAGCTGCTGCACAGGCCACCAAAGCAGATACGTAGCAGATCCTCTTTCRCTGAGGCAGGACACATCCTTTACATATCCTTGCAAGAAGACAGGAGACACTAACACCTTCCTTGATGCCACCACTACATCTTTTCTCTCAGCAGCAACCTCCCTTTCCCAGTTCTAAAGAAATGGAGACAATTTCCTTTTTCTCTGGAAGCGCAAAGAACTCACTCCTAGCCTTTACAGCCATAAAATATATTTTAACCTCCCAAATGCATATGTTGGCATTGATACTCTATACTCTTGTGCATGTTCTTTTATTAAATATTATATTTCTACCTTGTTCTCCTCCCAAGGCCCATTCTGCCTCTCGCAGCTTGCAGTATTTCCAGGCATATCTCCCTGTCATCAGATCCCTGCCCTTSCAACAGATGACTAAGTCTCCCTCCCTCTTTGCCTAGCACAGCTCCGTGTCTGCATTATGTCCCCACCATCCCAAGCAGAGGGGACACCAAGCGCTTCTTGCCCCTTCCAACAATCTCGGTGGAAGACACAAGGCCCTCCTGTCAGCAGTTCTGAGAACGTACCTGCTGTTTTCTCCCCGATACAAAGGAATTGCTGTTATTGGTTGAAGTAAAACTTCTCCTCCTGGATCCAGGTGAGGAAAATTTTAGCATGGCATTAGCAAAGTTAAGGACCTAATTAAAGGGAATTGATTTCCTCCTGAATGTTTGTTCCAAGTTACGCTTTAGGAACTTCACTCAACCCGCACTGCACAGGTGACTGATGAAGCAAGGAGGAAATCCTGAACAATAATATATTTGAGTGGCAATTATTTTGTATCCCCCAGCTGGTTCTAGCAGCTATTTCAAAATGTCAGAGCACTCATTGCATTTTGATGAAGGCACTTGTTATTTCTTAGTTGTGAACAAGGCAGTCTGGGGTGCAGCATAGAGCATTGAGGGAAGGCAATAAATGGGACGACACGCAGATGCTACCGCAATGGAACGGCCCTGTCGAGGAGGAGGGTCACAAGTTTAATGTTGCACCATTTGGTGTAATGGTGATGATTACTGCTCACTTGTTTTCATACCTACGGTAAAAGGTAATTAAAGTCATATCSTTTTATTTGTAATTAGGTTGCAGCACCAGTTTAAACCGAAACGGAAGCCATGGGAAGAGCACAGGAGCAGAAAAAGAAGAAAATAGCAGATTTTATAATCAGCAGGTCAGTACCTTTGTGTAGCTGAATTTATGTCATAATTTTTATTTTTTTTTTAATTTAATGGCATGAGAATTAAAGGCCTCTGGACTTTACTCTTTTTGCTTCAAACATCATAAAGGGTAGAGAAGGAATAAAGTGTAATTTATAGATTTTTAATTAGAACTTTCATAATTTATTCTTAGGAAAAAATGTAATAAAAATGTTTTTAGTGCCACTAAATATTCTGATTTGATTTTTTTCCCCCTCGGGAGAATACAGCAAATAAGAACATATGTATGTTCTTACGTACATATATATATAAGAACATACACAGGCACATAGATATACGGCTCTGATGCTGATCATTTTAGAGTACAGATAACATCCTTGCAAGAAGTTTCCTCTAACTRTTGGGCTCTATTTTGTTACTGCCCTGGACCTCTGAGGAGATGAGAGCTGGCACTGAGAAAAGGAATCAGCAGGGTTTGACACACTGTCTGATATATTGGCCTATAACAACATTGGCATTGCTCCGTTCTGCCCTGTCCAAAGGGTCATAACCCAAAAAGTGCTACAAACACAAAGAAGTGGCTACCAAAAACGTCTGCAAGTCCAACTGAAAGATTTTGAAAAATGTTTCCACCAAAGTTTGCAGCAAGGAAGTTTGCACAGAACTACAACATTACTATTTTTCAATCGTAAGTAGCAATCATTTGCCCGTCCTGCACAACCTCAGTTGTATGGGGTAATTATTTCATACCGAAAGCCTTGTTCTCTATCTTGCAAAGTTCCCTATCTAAAGCCATACGCTTGCTGAAACCTGCTTCTAAAAGCCTGCAAATGATTAACTGCTGCTTTCCAGCAGGATTAGTGCTGCAGAACCTGATTACTCTTCTCAGGTGTGTTGCAAGGTTAACATTTTGGCTGGAAGTAGCAGTCAAAACATGAGACAAGGCATGAGAAATAGCTGTAGAAACTGAACTTTTAAATCAAGTTGCTGTGTTTGCCTTTAAGGAGTATCTTTAAAATGCAGTCCCGTCTCTAGGATACAGGTATGGTTGTGCTACAGGGGAACAGCAGGGAAACTACTTCATAAAATATTATTAAGTAATATTGTTAAGAAATCTGTTTCAAAAATAGTAAATGTCAAAGTTCTATAATAGCAAATGTCAAGGTTCTACAGTCTCACAGCTACCAGTAGCTTCTGCAAACATCATCTATTCCTTCTACTTCGCATGCTCCGACTTCTTGTCTGATTCTGCCTAAGGAAAGAGATTCACAAACTCTAGTAGCAGCTGAAATTACTGTCAATTCCCTAGCAAATGATTGCAAAACTAGGCCACAAAATGATGATGAAGTTAAAAGGCAGGACAGAACTCCTCCATAAAAAAGACTTAGTGTCAAGGAGAGTGGGGATAAATGATTATGCACGCAAGCYGACAACGTGAATCTTGGGCCCCACAATGAACCAATGCAGTTCTGCCCTCCTTAGGATGCAGAGTGGCAATGGGGATGTACAAGAAACCTTCCCTCCAAGCATTTGGAAGGAAAAAATGAGAGATTTTGGAGATATTCACAACCCTGCTAGACAAGACTCTGGGAAACCTGCTCCAGCTGACCCTGCTCTGAGCAGGACAAGATGATCTCCAGAGGCTTCATCCAACCTCCAGTCTTCTGTAGTATCAATGACACGTGTTATATGAGGCATAACACACAAACACCAATGACTGATTCTATAAAACCAATCCAAGGGCTCTTTTYGGAGGCAATGGGAGAAACCCTGGTCTCCAATAAGATTCTTTGGCAGATAAAATTTTGATTAAAGCTTACAAGGCCTAAAATTGTTGAAAACCAAGAGATTACCTACCTTCTTGTCTAACAGTACCACTGTTAAGACCCACTTGAGTAAGCAAGGTGGATTCCTTCCCTGTTAGAAACAGAGCCCTTAGCATTGAATTTTATGAACAGTCCTTTGTTTCCAAGCTCGCCTAAGGCATGCAGTGCTTCTTTATGGATTTGAAGGTTTTGTTTTTCTCATCTATATAAATCCTACAAGATAGGCTGAGGTAAGTATCTTTTTTTCTCTCTCAACATTTCTGTATTAGAAGAAATATGTGGTTAACTACTTATTGTTGCAGCTTTTGAAACAAAATACACTGGATGATTTTGAGCTCTAGTTTTTTTACCCTAAAACATTTAACTATTAAACAACAAAAAGATAAATAAAACAACAAAGAARAAATAACACAGAAATATATATGTTCTAATAGAAAGCCAAAGAAAAAATAATCATCCTTTATAACTATTACTCTTTTTTCAATAAATGGTCTCATTCATCATACATTAAAAATGGTTCATTTCCCTTGGCCTTTATTCACTGCTTAATATTCCTAATGAACTTAATGTAGCAAGTGATGTAATCAGACAAAAGAATGGTAAGAGCTCTTTCTGCCACTATAAGCACAATCATATTTAATTACGAATTTAGTGTTAACTGAAGGCATTAGTTAACTATTAGAGACCCAAAGAGCAGCTTCTGCAGTAAGGAACAAGAGTGAGGATCTAATCATTGCCTCTTCAACCTGCTACACGCACCAGCTACTCATTCAATGAGCTTCACAGAACAAGAAGATTTCTTTAGTGCTATTGGAAAGATTATCAAAAACATAATAAACTCTTAGAGACCTTGTCCAAAATTCATTTATGAAGCAATGGCTATAACTACTCATTAAATAWCTGAAAATAGTAAGTAAAATTACATTGCAGTGAGTGAAGTATAGATAAAAGTTTTAATTTGGAATTAATATTCATTAGTTACCCGTATATTTGCCATTCCAAAGTTGTTAAAGCAGCRCAGTGATAAAAGAGTGTCTAGCTCTCATTAATTTGGGATTATATTTCCACATACATTCTAGAACAAACTTTCAYCATGATGCCATTGTGCATAATTCAACATCCTTCCTTTTTACTTTCACTTTTTTTGTTCATTATGTTACAGCATGAAATAATAATAAAAAAAAAAAAAATGTATTTTTTTCTCTTTTTTTAAAATTCTGGACCTTATGGCTGTCCTCCCTTCATTTCACACATATCTTCTTTCAGGAATTTACAGGCCAGCGTCCCTGTGATCACCACAGACACAGGATTTCTGGTAGCAGTTATATGGCAGCTGGTTTGTTTTAAACTGCCCAGGACTGTCTCTGAAAAAGAAGGTCTCCAAAAATTTTATCTTTCACAGTTAGAAAACAAATATTGTATCCGAAAAATATCATTTTCCACCTTTTCAAGAAGTTGAGGATATTAATCAAACGTAATAACAGAGATATAACATGCAAGTAAATACATTTAGAATATCTGAATAGCTGAATTTCACTAGAAATGTATATGCCATAATGTAACTGAAGACATGAAAAAAAGAAAAAGAGAGAATACCTGAAGCTCCATTTCTACAGGCATTTATTATTTGGCTAAATGCTCTTCTGCCCATTGCTTAGGGAAATGATGAGTAGCAACCTGTAGAACTCTCCAAGACAAAGCACTAGCACTAAAAGCCTGATTTCCCTGTGCAACAGTAATAGAAAGTGTTCAGCTATTTGCTTGTTACTGTTTGATCCAGTGTTATTCACTGCATTTTAAATTCAGCAAATATAGAAAGAATGTAGAAGCAATTATATTATTTAGCATCTTTTATATATGTAAACATATACATATATATTTACAGTTTTTAATTGATCCTTACAAATTCTTACAAGCTTAATTCCTTGTTTCTGTCTGGAAATTACTAAACACTTGACAAGGATATGATACAAATTATAATATGGCATAAAAAAATGTCAATACTATTTGCTATTTTGGTCACATTAAGAAAAAAAAAAAAAAGGTTACTGGAAATTGCCACAGCCTACAAAATTCGAAAACATATCAAGGAAGAATAATGAGATAATAAGAGATGTATAGTACTTCCATACCATTTATCAGCCAAAATATATAAGATAATGTCCTGAAAAAATGCAAGCTAAATGCGCATACATCACAAAAGCAGTTTTAGATGACAAGAAAAATTTTATACAATATTTTTTAAAAATGTTGCAAGCTATCAGTAATTCTTCAGAAATTATTTTTCATTTGTACTTATTTTTCATTTGACAACGTCAATAGATCAAAAATGCAAATACAATTTGATTTTTTTCTATCATTATGAAATGAATAATTTGATCCATTATAGTCATCTGGAAAAAACCTACCCATAGTACTTCATATTTAATGGAAATGCTGTTAAATAGTTTCCATTTTTTTAATKAAGCAGAGATGGGTTCGTTTTCCTTTTTACTTTCCAGAGATAATTATTCCTATTTGGAGGCAAATTACTTTCCGAGAAAAGTCTAATAAAAATCATTGAGATTTTAGATTTATTTGCAAAACTAATCTTTTGTTTCCATTACACATGTACATAGCCTCTTYCATAGATATGGAATTCAATCTGTTTACAGGACAAAGCAAACAACAAAGCTCTAAACACGATCCAAACTTCAAGAAAACATTGAAATATAATAGAAGATGTCAAAAATCGACCAACAAAGCTCATGACACCATTTGCTTTCATTACTTATAACAGATCCACAATATCATRAGCAACCATTGCACTAGCATTGCATTGCAACAAATCACACAATAAATTGCCCTATGCAATAAATAAAAGCAATACTGCTGTGATAAATGAGTGYAAGATGCAATGAGTAAATGCAATAAATTGCACAAGCTCTTTCATCATGCAGGACCATCACCARGACAGGCCTCTGTGTGTTGCTATATGTATGGAAGGGGAAATCGCTGCCTTGCTGCAGGCCATAAAACTCCTACATGGGCTTCAGGAGGTCAGTGCCCTCTCTCCCTGCCTCAGCTCCACCAAGTTTGCTCTACCACCTCTTGCTCCTCACCTTGATTATTGCCTTACCTCAGCCATTTGCTATACTCSCTGCTTACACATGGTTTAACTGAAGACAAATTGTTTGGTTTTTTGGGTTTTTTTTGTGTTTTTCTTTTTTTTTTCTAGTGGTATTTATTCTGCTTCTGCAAATATAAGGAAGGCTCCCTCTTTACCCTTCCCAAAAGGCGTTTACAGCCTCATGAAACACATTCCTATGTACAAAGCATCCTATTTGTAATTATTTATGTAGCTAGGAGACCAAAAGGAAGCCTGAGCACAGAAAAAAAAAAAAAAAAAAAAAGAAAAAAAAATTAAAGAACTTCCCGGTCTAGTCACGTGAAAATCTGACACTGGGAATTTTAATATGGATTTAAAAGATGTCAAGCTATCACAGATTACAAAATAACGAAGAATATATAGATACACTAAGATGGTGCATTAATTACCTAAATCTTTTGTTCTCTTCATGTATTATTTACTGCCTATACAAGAAGAAAAAGCTGGCTTGTACTCTAGGACACTAGAGAAGCTGCACGCTCAACAATTTTCCAAGTTTTAAGTGTTTTGTTTTGAATTAGCCCTGAAAGAATCCAAAAAAAAATCCCCAACAATAATATAAAAACTACCATTATAAAATCAGCTTTTTCCCCAAATCAGAAATGATTTTAAGATAWGCTAGCTGGCTCCTATGCAAGTTGGGTGACACAGTCCCTACTGAGGGCATTTAGGTTTATTTTCTGTACAATGACCTGTATTCTGAGTTACACTGATCTAAGTGTTTGCTGTTCTGTACATACAAACATGATYAGATACTCCAGTCCTGAAATAACCTCCAGAACACATAGATCTGGGCTACACTAAAATTTAGACTGCRCCACTTTGAATCAACAGCTCTCCTAAGTACAATATATTACAACAAAAGGGTGTATTGCAATTCTTTTATACCTAGCATATCTACTTGGCAAAATACTTAACAAATATATATTTTCTTTCAGAAAAAAAAAATAGTTCCTGTTCTCTTGGAAAAGGTGAAACTTTACTGTGGTCTTCCCCGTCCTAATCCATTGTTCTGGCAATTATACTCCAAATTAGGCCCAATGGTATTYAAACATAAATATTTTGTATGTTTATATAATCCATTCTTTAAAATCAAGATTCAATATGTTTCTTWAAAATGCTCTAATGTTTAACATTAAAAGCACCATTCAAGTGTCTTGTTGGTACATTTACAACAGTTTTATAAAAGCTGAGATTGAAATTCACCTCTTGCAAGGTTGCAATTGCAATATTTTAATGGAGAAGTTGCAATYTTTCAGACATCTTATTTTTGATTTTATGTAATTTTAACAGAGAAAATTCTTTGAGAGAAAGAATTTTWWTTTTTTTTAGACCAATTCTAGGGAAATAACATAGATCCAAATTAGCAAGCTAATGAGTTATGGAACTTTTCTTCCCTTTAAGGAACAGCATCGAGTAATAAATATTTACACCATAACCAAAAGATGTACCYGGATAAAAGGAATGCTATCTCTGTTCAGGAAATAATTTCCTCTTAACAGATAACTACATTGCAGTTGCAAAGCTATGTCCGAATAAGGAAAAACAGTAGAACACTAACGTTTTAAACACCAAGGTTTTTTTCCCAGTTTWGTTTGTGGGATCCAGGAGATATTGTTACTAAATGCTAACAAGTTCTATGAATTACAAATTTTTAAAAAGAAATACCATTAAATAGGCACTTTATATTTTATGTTCCAAAATATGATTTGCTGCACTTCCATGTTTTCTTGGTCTGATATTAGTTATTGAAATTCAAAATAGATGCAAAATCCATGCAAAGCAAGCGGCATATAAGAAAATGTATCATTTTGAATCCATTAAATGATAGAAACCTCAGAATTTGGCACTACTTGTCACCTACATGAACAACATCCACTATGAAATATGCTAAAATATCGAACATGATGCAAAGAATCTAAGAAGTTCAGACAACCTAGAAAAGGAGGGTATTATGTTTTGAAGAAGCAAAAASGTTAAGCCAGAGATTTGTGACTATCTGCCATAATGGGCACTGAATTACATGCCAGMTTGATGCTTAGAATTATTCCTTCCATCTACAACATCATAGCTACAGTTGGGGATAAAACAGGTTACAGTGACCCCCAAAAAATAAAGAATTCGGTATTTTCAGTATTTCGTTTATTACTTTTTTTTTTTCCCCTCCCCCTTGGCTAAAAGCGGGAAATTCTTATCCATATGCAACAGCATCCAAAATGTATTTAGCATTTGTCATATCCAAGGTTAAATTCAATGTCAGTACACTCCGAAGGCTTTTTATTTACTGATTTCCATAAGGACAAAATTTTACCTGGAAACTCAAATRAGAGTCACACAGGTTAAGACGATAAAGAACATACAAGGCCTTTTGGAGAGATATRCAATCAAAATATGCACAACTGAAAATAAATAAGGGGTTATGCTCAAGGGTCTGTTAGTTTATCAGATGTGAGTTAATTTACAGTAGGAATTAGAGATCCTACTGGGAAAGGATTATGAAACTAAAATTCTCCTTATATTTATTCAATCACTTAATGACTTGTCAGGGCAGTTTTATATAGGAAAAATAAAAAGGCTGCAGCCCTCTCACCAATGCCTTTATTCTATTTATTTTCTTAAGCAGTAAAAGCTAACGTGGATTTGGTCCTGTGCATGTATTTAGCACGTTTCTTTAACTCCACATGGCACCTCAGCAACACTAAATTTAAGGCCACTGAATTTCAACTGATTCTCTTCTATTGAGTCTTTCAAGTATCTGCACAATCCTTTTTGCAACTACTTTTTAATCAACTTTCTGTATGGCTGTTCTAAAACAACCCTCTATCACCTGCAAAGTTCAATACCTAATTAGTTACAACTTTTCCAAATCATTTATAGATATGTTTATATACAATTTTTTGGCCTGCAAGCAGGTCAGACTTGCTGGGCCTTGGTTCCATGACTTACTCCTCAGATTTCTCTTTAACRGTGCCTCATGTTTTCCATTTTCCTTCCTTATAGCATTGGTGACAACTTTGGTAAGAGGGACCAAACTACAGTGAGCAGCTTCACAATTTCATAACCAGGTGTTTAGACACTTGTGTGTGTGCAGCTTAACCCAAGGCACTGTTTTCTTTAACATATTGACAGTTTTCTAAATTTGCCCTTAGCTGCATGGCTGTCTTAGTGTATTTAAAAGTTCTTCAAGCTGCCTGTAATCATGCAATCCATTTAGCTGTTCTTCCAAATTTGTATTTTGATTGCATATTTTAAGCTAAAGTGTGTGCTGGGGGATTTTTTTCTGTCCTTTGGATACGCTTTGATCATTATCATAAATCATTTTTTCAGCTATGGCAAATAAACAGCGCTCGTCTCTTGATGACCTGCTCAAAGAACTAGTCATGTTGGTGTCCATCACCTCCAAACGACACCAAGACTTCAGTTGGGCTAAATATTTTAAGTACCTCCTGCTACTTACCCTCCTATGCAGTTTACACCACAGTAAGGAGACTTACAGGTGACAGCAGTGACAGAATTAGCTTAGAGAGATGCACCCATCGGAGCTGGGAGAAGATTCAAAATCAATTGCAGCTCCATCAGTTGCTCCTGTCAGAAGTTACATTAGCGGAGCTGGGTACCAAAGGTACATTATGATCAGAGGACCCAACCAGAACATTTTAAGCCTTTAGGAACAAAGTTTCTGACAGCTCATAAATTATAGCTACTCTGAGATTCKTCACATCCCCTTCACCCATACTCATTCATTCTCCAAAACCCCACCAATGACATGGACCTCCAGGGTAACAGTTTAACCTTCATGACAAATGAGATGGAACAAGCAAACCCAGGGAATGCCAGGAAAAAGTTTGACATAATTCTGAGAGCATCATTGCTTTAACAGCTCTTTAAAATTCAAGCCATTGCAGCAAAGCAGAATATTCCTATCCCTCTTGAGGATCCCCTGATCTTTGGGTGGGAAAAACACGTTTGGATTTGGCCGCATGTTCYCAACATAGCTATTTTGTGCTGATGATTTAAACTGGTTTCTTTTCCCGGCTAGGGGAGAGGCAGCTAAAAGCAAAGAGAAAAGGCAGGTGCCTCATCCAGCTCATGCGACAAGCACCCTGCCATCATCCTGCACGGCAGAAGGGGACTGAAAAGAGAGCAAACGGCTCAGCGAGCCCTTTTATCATTCCTGTTTTGCTCCTCCTCTGCCAAATTACTGATTAGCTTCTTTCAGACAAAAGCAGGTGATTTTGCCACCAAGGTGACCTTGTTTCTGAGAAACCAGACCTCTTCCAGGGCGACAGTGTTTCCCTTCAGCAGCGTGGAAGAAATTAAAACCTTTCAATGCTGGTATTTATTTTAATCTGTGTACTGATCTATAGTTTGTAAAAGAGAATTTAGCTACGCATTAAAAATAAGTTAGCAGCTCGTTCACGATACAGTGAGTCGTGCTGCCTCGCTAGATTTGTAACGGGCAGATTTCCCTGAGTGTCACAGAATAAGCACAAAGCTGTGAGCAGCAGATCAGTCACCTACTCCACTCGCTGTCACCTCCTGTGCCGACTGAATGCCACTTAACCTGCTGTCTCCAACACCCCCAAGAGACAAGGGAAGAATTATCACAGAATCCCAGACCGGTTGAGGTTGGAAGGGACCTCTAGAGATCATCCAGTCCAACCCCCTGCTCCAGCAGGGACACCCAGAGCACGGGGCACAGGGTGGCATCCAGGCAGGTTTGAAGATCTCCAGAGAAGGAGACTCCACAACCTCTCTGGGCAGCCTGTTCCAGGGCTCTGTCACCCTCATGGAAAAGAAGTTCTTCCTCACATGGACCATGGAACTGCCTCTGTTTTCCTCACATTTCAACTTGCACACTAGCAAAGCCCCTACTCCTCAAAGCCCTACACTCTCTTGAAGCACTTGCTCTGTAAGATTTGCTAACAGTTAGTATCTTAAACTAGAGCAAAAAAAATATTGCAAAAGTTTTGAGATACATACAAAACATATTTTTTTTTCTTTTTCCACAAAGCAAAGAAGTAAACTGGAGGATTTCTGATTTGTTTTATCACTCTGAGCACAGATTAACAAGCTTCTTCTACAAGAGGAAAGTTTTCTTTTTTCTTCTTACTCCAAACTTATAAAGTCTCTAAAAAGAGCATTTTTCTTAATAAGGAAACCAGCAACTGGAAGTTCAAGTCTCCTGTGTCCTGTATTATGCCCCAGATATCTTTAGGTACAAAAGTTTCATTTACCAGGCAGAAAAGCATGTAATATCTATGGGTTGGTAAACTCATGTGCTTGTCCCTTTGCAAGTTGGTACAATAACAGGAATAATGGGAATATAAACGGATCTTTTCCACAGCAATGTCCTCTTAACATAGAAGAAAATTTAAAATGAAAAAAAAAAAGCTTTAAAGTTTTAAAAAGCAAAGGAAGGAATTAGTTTCTCCCAACAGCCACAGCTYACTTCTGCTCCTTTACTTATCTATCAAAACAAATACATCAGAAGTGTCAAGAACCAGGGGAGAAAAGAGAAAAACAAATTAAAAAAAAATGAGATGATCCCTTAAAATATAAAATTTAAGAAACTAAAAATTCAGACCTTCTGCAGAGCAAACCCTGGCCAGTTTCTAACTCAACTGCTCTTTCCAGCATCTCCCTTAGAGAAATATGAATGCAGGTGCCAGGCACTCTTTAATATCATCAAGTGACAGGCAAAGGTTGCATTTCACATGCCAACGTCATCCTGCTTCGCCTCCTTTTCAGCTGGGGTCTTCACACATTGTGTTCCAGGTGGATCTTGTCAGCTACATGTCACAAAATCTTGAAAGGAGACAGAGGCATGGAAATGACTCCGCTAAGGGTAATACAGACATCAAAATCTAGCTGAAAATGGTAAGAATGCTCTGAATTCTTAATAACATCTTCAAAAGGTCATTTAGCAACCCTGAGCTTTGGGTGTTCTTCAACAGAGATTTCAAATAACTAAAAAAGACAAGCATTATTATTCCCTCCTCCCTCCCTATCACTACTTCTAAGCTAAAATACTGTATTTCACATTACTCTCTTTGTAAGGCACAACATGCATACAGAATTCAAGTACCATCATTTCTCTCTCAATAACATCAATAAGAAAAATCTCCTCTCAGTAGGGGTGGCAGTTAACAGCAAGCTAAATAGAAATGCTAAAACCAGAGACCAAAGCAGCTGGCTCTATAACCATCCATAAATTTGAAAGCAAGTCCAATACTTCAGCACTTGGATACTTTGATCCACACTGTATTACACTATGATAACCCCACAAAGGATGCAAGTTTCCCCTTTCTACAGATTCACAAAACCAAAACAATGCTAACATTTAGCACAATGCCATGAATCAGATGAGCCATAAAAAATTACTTTTGTGAATGCTTTTAGTATCCAGCAAAGAAAAATTTGCCTCACAAGTGATGATTTGGATGGCTAGTATCAAATAGTTTTCTTTCACCTGGTGCTCTGGGAAAAGGTCAATAAAGACACCAGGGGGTTCTTCTGCCCATGCCAGGTACATGGAAGATTAGGCTGTTCGTCATGGTCAGAAATTGTATATGAAGGGGTCCTAAATGCAGATTTTTTGACGCGTGAAAAAAGAAATCCTCAAGATAACATCAAACTCTCTATCTCTTTACAGCCTTCATTGCTGACTCACTCTTAACTAATGGAATTCCTTCATGTCACATGCAATAATATTCCTAAGCCAAGTTTCTGATCCTCACTAATTCTAGCTCTCTTATCTGTCCATTTAGCATGCACATGTTACTCTTCTTTGCATTTCCCTTTCTTTCTACCCTCACCGTTTTTCAAGTTATCTTCCATCCCTTCACATTACTGGGCATCTCACACAGGTGAATATGTGCATTGGGTTCTGCAAATATGGCACTACTCTGTTTGTATAGGAATAGACATCTCCAAATATTCAAATATAAAACGGTAAAGGGCAAGATGGTACACGTAAGRAAAACATCTAGATTACAGATTATTTAAGAGCCCAATTGTTTTCAGTATCTGATACATTAAATACTTTAAGATCTTAAAGTGAGCTGAGTGAACTCTCCATATTTACTATAATAAGTATACACCTCAAAGAAAGGACCGGTACAGACTTTCCATACCATATAGTCTGTCCCTGTGAATGGCAAATATATTTAAGAAACATTACTAAACATTTAGGGGAACACAAATTTCAAGGTTTTGTCATCTCATTTTAACAGGGTGAATATGTATGAACTTGTACATGCATCTTTTCATGGATCATTTTGTTGAGATCTGAGTAGAAATTCAAGTTATCTAATTGTTAGCTGATACACAAGAAGTACAATAAATATCTACTTTTATTTACAGCTTGTTGTAATTGAATCTTATAAAACTGGAAAACTGTTTTAGCTTCCACTCATGGTGGATGTCACGTCTTTATTACTGAAGATAGATTTAATTTCATTTCCATCAGCTGGTGTTGCACTCCAGTTATTATAGTTCCAATGGGTGTAATGAAATGTCACTGTAGCAATGCCAGAGTCAGAAAAAAACATTATAAAATCAATATGACACTTAGGATATTCCTGGCATTCATAATGGATATGGTTTATTTTATAAAAATACTGAGTGGTAACTATATTAAGGTCTCCTCTTTATAACCTCCAGTTTTCAATTTCCCATATTTTTGACAAACTTCACCTGCTCAACAGAAATTCTCCACATTCAGCTCAACTTAGAGTTGAATAGCTGCCATCGTTTTAACATAGACGAGAAAAACAGAAAACAGGGATTAAATTGAGGTGAACCCACTATCTTATGCATCCTTAAACACACACCACATCGCTTAGGCTGGGATGCATCCGAGGCTTGCAAGAGATGACGCACGGCGCAAGAACCACAGTCTGGTCCCCCAAAACCATTGAGATGAGTTAAGAGTGACTGCAGGTTGAACTAAACCAAGCAAATGAGAACCGTGATGCTGTGTGTTGAGGGGGAACAACCGCACACCCGTGGCACCGCGTCCCGCCGCGATGCGTGCGGCTCCTCCGAGGAGAAGCAGCAGGTTGGGAGCGTGGATGTTTCTCTCAGGTTCTCAACTCTAACAATGTTATATCTGCTGGATTTTAAAGATGCTGCCATGGTAAAATGACTTGAGTGTTTCATCAGGAAAGTGGAAAAGAGAGAGGCCATGTTTTCACACAACAGACAAGAAAACAGGAGAAACTGTTTTTGTTGTTTTGTCTCTTAAATTACTCTATTTTCTTTCTCCCCTAAGTACACCCTGTAATGAACATGCAATTATAACCAAAGTATTAAATATGCATTTCTCCACTTCTCCCATGATAAAAACCAGACGGAGCGAGGGATGATTTTCAGGAGCCGAGGGTCTCCTCGACCTCCTCAGCACGTGCTGAGCAGCCYCTCTTCTTCATCCACGCCTCGCCAGGGAGAGAACAGTGCTGAACCTCATGTGGTCACCACGGTTTGATGGCACCGTGCAGATCCCTACCRCAGCACCTGGATTCAGGTTAACGTCTCCTCTCCAAACCAGATTACCCTCCGCAGCTGAATTTTTCAGTGTCATTACGGGTATCAGCCATCTGCAAGGCGAATGCTCTTGTGCTCCAAAAGCCGGTGCGCCYGCTCTATTATTTTTCTTTCATTTTCCTGCATAAATCTGTTAAACTCAATATGCTATAGCAAATCCAACAAATCAAGTGCAATCTGCTGACCTATAAAGTATCAGTTACTGAAAACCAACGGGTTTAATATAGAAACCATWCCAGAAGTCAGCAAACCATCTTTGTGGGCTGAAGGTCAGCACAGGCTACAGTAACACGTTAGATAATCCATGCTGTAAAATAAGGTATGTGTTTGCTATACAGCTTGGCTTTGAACCCATTCATGTATTTCATATCTAATAAAAATCTGAACAGTTGGTCTGATTGCATTTTAAGTGATGCAAATTTGAAAAATCAAATAGGCAGCCTCCCTTTAGACTTGGTCTATTTAAACTATAATTGTAAAGAACTGCAAATTACATTTACAGTGCTACTGAATTCACCAGAGATTCGGTATGAATTTTACAAAAGAAATATTTATCATTTTTGATTGTTATTAACAAATACAAATGTCCACAGCATAGGATGCTCTATCATTTTGTTATTAAAAATTTGCTTTCGTGGCAGTAAAAGTATAACCACCTTCACTGAGTGGAATGCTTTCTAGCTTTCATAGTCATTTAATTACATAGCTTGACAAAAACCAGCTATATTATTGTTATTCTATTAGTCTGGCAACAGAAAGTAAAGAGAAAAATACCACTTACATCTCCTAGAATACCAATCAAGGTAAGATTTGGACACCAGATTCACCTTGTAGAGTTAGAAGTCTCAACCTCAAAAACAAATAGATCTTTAAAATTACTAGCTAGAAAAGTAATTTTCCACCTACCACTTAATATTGCTTGAAAGATTTCATTTGGCCTTGGTCAAAGAGTGGCAGAAGCTAAAAATATGATACATGCACACAAGAATATCCTGGAAGATTGTGAAATGTGAACTCATTGAAATAAAACCTCAAATCAGGATATGACTGAAAGACATTTTCTTTCCCACTGTGATGAGTACTGCCAGAAAATGACCTATGTACACCTGGCTCTTAAAGACAGGAGATTTATGACAACCAGCAAATCACAACAGCCTTAAGATCCTCCTGCACTTTCACACCTAAACCCTATTCCTTTTTCTRATGTTTTGATGCTGCTTTTCTCCTCTTTTCAGAAGAAAGTTATGCGCAGTTTGGGCCAGCTTTTCTTCTTTAGGACCCCAGCTTTTCAGCTCTCCCACTCTACATCTCCACAGCTAGTTTTGGCAGAGAGGTTGCCCAGGAGGAGAGCCCCTGGCTGGGGAAGCCCTAGAGATATTGAGACAGGTAGAGCAGACATCCCGAGCARGTGGAAATTAAACGTGCAAATCTCAATGTGATAGACTTAATGCATTTAAAGACATGATGCATTGTCCTCATCTCTGTTTCAGTACTGGAAATGTACAAAAACAACAGTTACATAGATGGTGTCTACGAAACCAAGCTTAATCATTTGTTGAAATGTGGAATGTCAATAAAAAAAAAAACTATCACTTTGTGACAGATTTTGCCTTCCTCCTATGTCTACTGGCTCTCAATACCTCCCTTCTGAATACATCTTGGACTAGGCACCTGAAAAAGTGGGGGAAAACAAAGAAAAAAAAGGGCTGAAGTGACATTCGATAGTTGTTCTAGAGACTAGTGTAAACCTCTAAAAAAAAAACCCCTTAACACTCTGCAGACTGTTTAAGCAAAGATCTTAAATTATTCATCTTAAAGAAAAAAAAAAAAAATACCACCTTTGGTTTAAAGACTCCGTGAACCATGAATTGCTCAAGGCTGAGATAATAAACTTTGCATAGAATCACAGACACRACGTGTCTGCCAGGCTCTTATATTCCTCTTCAGTCATTCCCTTGTGAGCACCATCAGARGCAAGATATTGGCTAGACAACCCTTTATTCCAGACCATTTTATCTTGTTATTCCTTCAAAGGTTTGAAGTTTTCAAGAAAAAAGCAACTTTTGGCACTAACAACCTATATACAATTATCAAGTATCGCTGTTACAAACTCCCCTAAGACACAGACCAATCGTGGTATGAAGTCATTCGCCGTAACAATTTGCTAGATCAAAATATTATTCAAATGTGACATTGCCCAAGGGACCAGAGGTGCTCACATTGCAAACGTTTCACTACCAGCTCTAGAAGATCCTTGCTGATTTTACCCTTTGCAAAATACCCTTCTTTTAAGTGCTCATCACCTCAGGTCTCTTTATGTAGATTTATACATCCTATTTCCAACTTCTCCTTGTGCAGACCTYGGTTGGAGACATCTGTCATTCAGAATCATTTTCACCTCGCTGCTAGTCAATGGTAAGAAAAAAAACACCTGCAGAAGACAACTCAGGTCACTTAAAATACAGTGCTTTTGGAAGGTACCCCAGAGGGAATCTCTGGGTTCTTCACTTAGACATCAGGGKAAGTGACATGAACGTGGCCCCAAACAAGCACCAAAGACATGCAAAAATTCTAGGAGAAAACAGACACTGAGAAACAAATATTAATGTTCCTCAAAATTGTCTGTGCAGGATCATTCCTCTTTCACATTTTACTTTAAAGCTCTTTCCTCTGCTCTTAGATATGAGGCAATAGRCATGGGTTTGATCAACTGTACATTGAAACTAAATCAAATACAATCTGCCCTTCCCCAACTTCCTGTCCAAAAGTTTGCAAGGTGGATCATGTCCAATCTGCAAATATACTAGAAGCTGACATAAATCTCTACAAAGTACAGACCATTTATTCTCTAAGGCAAAATACTTTGCTGTACATGGCTCTAGAAGGAGTTGCTGCTCAGCAGTGCCACTAACTCCTTTTAGTAAAAGAGGAAAGAAAAGCAATTTGCCTAAAAAACTAAATCACACTAATGCAGTCGGACTACTGTGGGGTTGGCCATCTGGCTTAGCGGCTCATTAGTGAAGAAATGACCCCTATACATAAAACACAGTTGGGTCATTCCAAGCTAATGAGCCTTCAAGTTTTATTGTTTGGTACATCTACAAATAGTTGGAATTGGATTTTCCTTATAAGTCTAGTCTCATGTACAAGCAATCAAGCATGACTTTTATATATCCATTCACTTATGTATTGATCTAAAATTTCTGCTTGTCTAAGGCTTGTGTAGAGCTGCTTAAACAAAGCAGTTCCTTGTTAGTGCATGACCAAAAAATACTAAATTAAATAAAAATTTGGCTTCCTCTATGTTTTGGAACATACTTCATCAGTTTACCCATAGTAAGAAAAGGGAAAGTGTTATTTTCCTTACATTTTGTTTTTAAAACATTGCATTCCATGAATTTACCATAACTTTGGATAAAATCCTTAGAACTGAACATTTGTTTAATCATATAGTGGCAAATCACCTTGAACGCATCAGGACCAACAAGTTCCCCCAAGAGCCAAGACCCAAATTCAGCCAAGCACRAAAGGGAAGTTTTAAATCTAAAGAGCTGGTCTTAATACCTTCCATGGGAATATCTACATACTGAAAATGAGGCATTTCACATGGCTTTCTGACTCAGGGCTTTCCTCTGTTCAAATATCCACTGCATTTGGCTCTGTGGACCTTATCCTACAGGCAGGAATCCAGCGGACCACATGAGGGTTTGCAAACACCCGTTCTGAAGAATGAGGCAGAATTTTGTAAGGAGGGAATGTATTTTTGAGCGCCATAAAAAGCAAAGTTCCTCCCACCCCTCTGTCTTTCTGGCTTTCTTCTATTTATCCAGAAATTCAAAGAAGGTTTGAGGCTTACGCTTTTCGCATGCCCCCTGCAGTTACAGCGTCCAGTCACACAGGGCTCTGCTTTTATTTATTTAATAAACTACTTATAATAAAGTTTGCATTACGAGGCCTTTGTCATTAAAAGTGCTGTGCACTTTTAAGTGATAATAGATGTATTTAAGGATAAAATAACAGAACAATAAATGAGCTCCACTTCTGGAATTTTGTACTTTTGGAAAAAATATAAACAAATATATACATCTACTTAGAAATGATACTTCCATTTCCCAACACACAGTTACCAACTTCTGTTTTGCCCTTTGAGAAACACAAAAACCCACCCAGGCGCCTCAGTAAATTCTCTGGTTGAGTGGTCCCCATCTCTATGGAAAGCTCAGTTTTGAGTCCTTTTGCTTGCTTGTTTTCTTTCCAAATGCTATAATGAAATAAAACTGATGCAATTTTGTCCGCTTCTTTGGTTTTCCAGTGCTCCCAATAACATGATTATATTAGAAATCAGCCTTCGTCTTACCTATCAATGTCAATCTTTCTATTCCACCATGACGTCTTTTATCAACAAAAGATTGTATGGTCTTTAACAGAATAGCTTAGAAGAACCAAAGGTTTCATTACGTTAATATGTCTCTGGTTAATTCTACTTTATCTACTTATTCAGCTTAGCCTTAAAACCCAATTAAAATCTAATTTATCTGATCCCAGTATTCAAATACTATTTGGCAATGAATTTGACAGCCTTATAGTAACTACATTACTGCACACCATGCCCCAAGGTATTCTAGATCACGTCAAAAAGGATTTAGTCACTGTCTACGTAAAGCTGCAGAATGGTATTTTGGGGATCTCTAACCTCGCATTGAAATATATAGATTTTATCACAAAGTAAAAAAATCCAGTCATGTTCTTAAATGTGAGCCAATCCACAGTGTAAATTGGAAGGATTCTCTTAAAGTAAGAGGAAATTCGAGCTTAAAACACAGGTGGACTTAAGTCTTTAGCAAATGTCTGAGAAGTAGTTCAACACTGTAATATATGATCATAAATTCATCTGGGTAGTCAGTTCCCTAAGGTTTTTTTTTTACAAATAATTTCTTGCCAAATGAAAGAATTGGTCAAGACCCAAGGTAGATACTCTAGTGAATGCTTGACAGATATATAAACAATCTGCATAACATACATGGTCAGCTACCTATAAAGTTAATGAGCATTAAGCTTTATGATATGGAAATGCATTTCAGAAAATGTTTCATTTCATTCTGTCAGTCAAGTGTACGTTAAAGTATTTCAAAATAGTCACTATATCTATAAAGGTGCWATGCCATAGCTGCAAATGTTATCAAACACCATGAAAGCTGGATTAATATTTAAAACAGCAACAAAAAATCCAATCCAAACATGAAATTATCCTTTAACTCTATATCATGTTAAAACAACAGAAACAACCCTCTTTCCAACCTGCTACTTCACTAAGGAAACAGCAGGGAACTGACTATGGTGGAGATGTTTTTTTCTCAAGTAAAAAAAATAAAAATAAACCACACGTGCTCTCAGTGCCTGAATAAAACCAAGCCCTGGAAAATGTGACTCTCAATCCCCCCTGTCATGAGACACATTTTGCCCTCCTAATTCTATCGTATTTAACAAGTCATAAGATAATTAACAGATCCAATAGCAAATCCCACTGAAGAAAAGGAATTATATCTGGTACTTCCTAGCCTTGTGGATTTGACTGCTGCAGAAAGCAAGCTGTAAATTAGCTTATGTTATATTACCTATGTTCTTGAGGTCATGTTYACCTGGAAAGAGGTTTTTTATTCCTTGCATGCTAAATTCCACACTGAAATCAAAATATCAATGCATTCCAAGAATGCAAGTTGAACTTAACAACTCTTTTATCTTTGAGAGTTTATGCACGTAACACTGATTTGATTTTAAAAATATATATACATTTCCCCACACAACCTTTTGACTGTAGTGTGCTTTCTGGTTTTTTTTTCTTCCCCTGAAGATTCTGTAACTAATAAAAACCTCTTCATTTTGTATAATATTAAATTTTCTTTGATTACAGCTATACAACATCAGAATGCAGATCTTCAGGGACCTGCTTCTGGTAGGCAAGTGTGCCCTCTTCTGGGGATCTAAAATCACTATTTCAGCTGAGATGTCCCCAAATTGTTCTAAATTCCTCCGTCATTAAAGAATAGCTCACAGTCATTCTTAAAACCCTTCACTGTGTAAGTAAAAAAGTAGTAATACAAAGGAGGGAAGTGCACACAGGGCTGAGGTTTACACATTTTACACACAGCTTTGTAGTTTTGACTGCTAATAGAAGTTTCAAAACAGAAATCCCATTATAACCTAAATACAGTTTTGATTCTGTCCTGGACTGTGAAAATGCTTTCTTCACATATGAGGAAGATTTCTGAGAATGAATTTCCTCTCTCTTTCCTCCTACTCCAGTTCCTACAGTTTCTGTATGAGGAGCAAGGAAGATTAATGCACACAGTTCATGGTCCCTTTAATGCACATCATACTTTTCACACAGTATTCGTCATCAGATGTTGGCAGTGCTCAGGAGCACTGATACAGCCACAGTTCCTAAGCCARGACAGATATTCACTTAATAAATTGATGTTATTTTCGCTGCCTTTGCTCTTACGGAGCCCCAGCCTGATTACAGCTGCTCCCTCTCATGCTCACCTGCAGAACAGCAGCAGCAGCTGGGAGAAACAAATGTGCAGAGTTTAGTTACAACTTGTGCTTTCTTTGCTGCCGATTTTCCCATGTGATTACCACAATTTGCACAATTAAGGTATTAAAAATCACTAAGCAAACAGCTGTTATGGAGCCTCCAGGATATATAAAATTTTGACAGGGGTTTTGAGAAGCTCGGTAATTTCAGCAGGCCTTGCTTATTTTGACGCATTGCCACTTACACTGAAATTATTCTAAATGCTTGGTTTTGCAACCAAAAYACACCCAATATGCAACAATGTAAACACAGACAGTAAAAATACAAAAATTCCTTCGCCAAAGAGAGATGCATTTTTAAAAAAAAAAATTGCTATTGATAAAATACAAAATGCATGAAACTTTCTTTTATACTGATACTGACCTATGGACAAGGAAAAAAAAAATTGTGATCTAGAAATCTTAACTTCACTCCAAATAAAAGTTATTAAAGTTACGAATCGTGTCTTGTGTCAAGAGAATTCCAGAGCATTTTTATAGATGAACAAGCAACTTTAAGCAATTAGAAAAATACAACATTACAGTATTCCCATAAAATTTTGCAATGTGCCAATGGAAAGGCACTTGTCCTTTAATGACTGAAGCCTCAGTAACAGAGGCCTAGGAAGCCTAAAGTGCAGACTAAATCCCACAGCCTTCCCTGCACATATTTCTCCTATATATTCTATGTGCATACCCACRTATGTACACATACTCACATAAGACTTAAAGAAAATGGAACTCTTTCGTATATACCTATTTACATTGAGATACAAAATATTTTTTTTTTTCATTTCAATTCACAAAATGAAAAAAAATATTTCTTAGGGGATTGGAGGGGAGGGAATAAAAACCACATTGAGACTGCAATGTATATAGTCGCTTYTTCTTAACCCACACAAATAGACTAAAAGTAGCTGCTGCTCCCTCACCCTTGRTGAATTCTGGTATCTGTAATTCATGCACTTATAGTCCTTTCTCTGCCTGCGGGACCTAGAAGACTTGGATGAGACTGAACTTGAACAGTCAAGCTGGAAAGTCTGTTAGCTTCATGCCCCATCATCTACCTAGATGTCTGGGCAGAAMAGACTATATTCCCTTTCCTTTTTCAACATTTTAAAACCTTGGGGTGATTCACCTCCACTCCTCAATTACAGAAATCCTAAATGAATGATCAGGATGGCTAGTATTAAATAGTCCAGCAGTGAACCCCTTGTGACKTGGCCCTACTCCCTCATCCCAAACYCAACACAGACATTGTCACTTACTGCTCTTTCCCCCAAATTAACCTGAAATGTATCAAAGAATTATTATTTTTCTCTCTTAAAATGAATTAAGTATGAATTCAGATGGATGAGAAGGAGAACCTACAGCACTAAAGTTACAGTGTGCAAAAGCCAGGAATGGGCAGGACCTTTACCGTAGATCAAGAGCAGCAACCACAACCATTAAGCAACATAACCGCATACAGCAGTAGCGGTAAAATCTCAATAAAAACAAGCCTGGGCTGCAGGGCTCTGCACCCAGGTCTGTCCATTAAAACACCGGTAGTAGAAGAATTTCATGAAGAACTGGTCACAGGGAATTTCACAGGGAATTCAAACCAACCTTTTTTTTWAAAAAAAATACTTTTTTCTTTCTTTCTTTCCCTAATCAGACATGGGGGCAGCAGCAGCCTGATGGGTGCTGCTAGAACGGGTGTCCAGAGGAGGGTCACGTTTGGGGGAACTTGGCCACAGGCTCCTAATGCAGGAGCTGCAGGTCTCCAGGATCTTTGTTTCCTGGCAGACAGCACACCAAGGATCCCGGAGGGTAAACCTGCAGGAAACCCCACCAGCATCAGAGCTAAACATCCTCTGCATCATCTTGATTTTCGTTTAGACAAAGGGAGAACTGTATTGAGAGCTTCCACGGGGCTGCATTTAGTTTTTCTCTGCAGGGTAGAAGTCTAGAGCTCAATTTTATTTTAGAATAAATTATCAGGTTCATCATATTTACATACAATTAAGGAAAAAGTCACTAATTTTCTGTGTGAGTTGGAATAAAACCATATGACCCAGCAGACTGAGATTCCTCCTACCCTCCATCCCCTGCCAAGCACCAAAGGTTGAGCTGCATTTAGCACAGAAATAATAGATGCCATGTTGGGAAAATATTTTGACATAGTTACTAGTTTGACATATGAAACTAATATATTACTACTAAATAGATGGTACAAGATAGATAAACGACAATGAAATAGGTTTTTATGTCATTTCGAAAAATGTTCTTGTAGAGTGCTTATATACCGCGAGTCTCCAGTCCTGACTACAGCCTTTCAGTGTAATACACAAATATCTATTTATYTATAGAACTGGTGAAAATTCTAATTTTCCTGTATTAATAATCATTGAAAAATTCTTACAAGAGCAATTGCTTAAATAACCTCTGAAATGAGCCAAGAACATCTGAGTAATTGTGAACAAAATACACCTGAAAGAAACCTCATTCCACACATTTGGGCAACAGCACAGATCAGCATTTATCTGAGGGGGAGGAGGAAGGAAAGCAAAAAACCATCTCCTTCCACAYTGCCTGAATAGTTTCTGTCATTTTTCCTAAAACTTTCATAGCACAGAACATAATGCCAGGAATATTTTTATCCTTCTCAGTTGAAATCTTTTCTATCCTCTTTACAGAATTCCTTTCCCTGTCTTTTTGGTAGCTGCCAACAGTCTAAAACTGGATACCTGCACTTTTTTTATTATTTATTTCTACTAAACTATACCCCATGCCTCATAAATACAAGGTGTTTTTTTAAACTGACTTTGTGTCTCCCTCACCAAGGGAACATCATATCTACGATGGAGGTGCTTAAACCCAGCACGAGCACCAAAAATAGGAGACAAGACTCTATATAGGGACCTTTCTGACAAAGACATGGACATCCAGGCACGATATGTAGGTGCAGGAGCTTTTACTCTATACTAACTAGAGGACCGAAGTACCCTAGATGATTCAAGAAAGAATTTTAATGTTAAGAAAAATTTTGACTGTGCTGTAAACTACCAATGCACTGCAATACACAGTCTATTATCCTAAAATATGACCAGAAAATAYTTAATCTGTTCCATGTTCTCTGCATCTCAGGCCAAGTATAAAATGAGTATGCACATTTGATCAAGCAGATCGGGCAGAAATGATGTGGAATTTCAGAAATGCACAAAATTCAGTCTCTGGGCAGAGACTGCCTACACAGGATCTATGTATCCCATCCTCCATGGATGTTAGTGCAGCCACAGGAGCCTCCAGAGCTATTAAGCTTATCCCAAAATAGATTAAATTGGCAGCATAAAAAAAAAAAAAAAAAAAAAAAAAAAAAGGCATAATTTGGGGAGAAGAAGCATTACTTAGATTGTGTGGCATAGGCTAATCAGAACATGAAATGAAAAAAGGAGAAAGTTGTAAATATACGGTGATTATAATAAAAACCACAAAACTGTTCGCCACCTGAAGCACTGCCATAACTGCCTGGAATCACGTAAAGCCACTYGTTCTCTGTAAATGCCATCAGAAACAAGAGCAGTGTTTCCAATGCAAGGGCAAATCGCATTCTGCTACCAAAACCCTGCACGCATAAAAACAGGCCCTACAACAAAAGAGGATGCCAGAACCCGTCTGTCCTGTAACTTTCTGGAAGGATCTTTAAAGATGACACCTAAGAGTAATAATTCTGCAGAGCAAGATGCCATGGGAAGCATCCCACCAGCATCCCTTTCATCACGTTCCCATTCCCTACTCTTTAATGCACTCTCCTTACGATTTCTAGCTTGTAATATAACATACACTTTGCTCTCATTCACAGTACAAGAAACTTTTAGCTGTTAATCCACAAAAAGAAAGAAAATAATGTATGCTTTTAATTGCTAGAGGAACAGAAACAGCCGTTCCTTAAAGCGTCTCTACATTTCGAATAGAAGCACAAAAAAGTATTAGTTATAAACTGTTAGTTTTTTTTGAGCCATATAATAAAATAACTGAAGGAGAAATTTTCCATAGTCGATCCCGCATTGTATCATTCTCCCAAAGAACTACAGCAGCACCAAGGAAAAGAGCAGAAAGTTGAAAACTTGATCCTTATCTTTTCAACACTATTTTGCTAATGGAAACATGCTGATGTCTTACAGGCTTGTAGCAACGACAGGCAGGAAAATGCAAAGTATGCATTTGTCTATTTGATTTTTTTTTTGTTTGTTTTTCAAACATTTCAGAGCATATACTGCATATCCAAAACCAAGTCTAATATCCTTAAATCATGTCTTCAATCCCAGTGTCTAGGGSTGTAGAATGGCATTTAGGTGTGTAGTTATTGCCTCAAATGGCTACTATTACATTTTTAAAAGGAAAAAAAAAAAATCTCTCCTTCAGGAATTTCTCCACAATTAACTGCAATTTAAACAAGAAAGGGATTAGCATTGCTCAGGACTTCTTCCCACATGTCAAATCCTCCAAAAGATATATTGTACCTTTTCACATATGCATTGTTACAGGGAGAGAAGAGTCTGGGGTGAGTTCTGCAGAACAGAGGTTGCAGCCTGTGGTTTAACAACGCATTGGGCAGTTTTAACACCACTTGAGACCCCACGCAGGCAGCTGCACTTCAGCTAGGGAAGATGCATTTCTTTGTGTGAACAGCAACAAGGCTAAACTTTACTCACCCATTTCAGGGAAACTGCAGACTTAATAGCTCCAATAACAAGCAAATACCTGCAATGGTTTAAGTCACAGCAAAGACAAAGTCTCCAGGGAGTATCTATAGGTAACAACCTAAAAACTCAAGAGAATGTCTGCTATCCCACAACAGACAGCATGCTGCTAATSATCTGTAYTCCCATTCATTAAGAAAATATGCCYGAGATCATTTCCCAYTTACACTGCCTGCCATTAAGCTTCATAAGAAAAATATTTTATCTCGGGGGAAGGTTTTTTAGCTGTTCTTTACACAAAAAGAAACATTAATAACAAAGCTCTGGCGAGTCAGGAGTTTCTTTGTAGGACAAAATGCATCCCAAGGAACTCCAAATTGCAGCAAACTTCCCGCAGAAGCTTGCAAAACTTTGCCAAGTCRAGTAACTCAAACAGCACTAGTTATGTTCCTTTTTCTCCTTTTCCTCCCACTATAAGGAAGCATTTTTCCCATTATTGTTTAACAGAGCCACAGTGCCAGCCACGGGAGGGTTCATATAGGAAGCTCAGGAGAGGGACAGGGCCCCGCGGAGCGCGCGACTCACGTTGTTCATGTACTCGCTGAGCAGGTCCTGCAGCGCCTGCCGCACRGCGTTGCACTCGGCCACGATGCGCTCGCGGCGGTCGTCGCGCGTGCACGACGAGTCGGCCATGAGCGCYGCGCCGCTGATGATGCTCTCGAGGCGCTCCTCCAGCGACGGCCGGAACCGCGCCTCGCTGAACGTCATCGGGTCGAGGATGATCTTGTTCTGGCAGAAACCAACCACACACACACACAAAAACAGAGYGTGAGGGGAGGATTAGGGATGGACACGCATCTGCAGCCTTTTGGTTTGAAAAGTATCTTTTGTTGCAGTGGTTTCCCAGGTTTTATCATCTTCCCAGATGAGTAAATGGACTAGTTATCTATCAAATTCTCGGAAAAAAATCAGCATTGCAGAAGTATCTGCTAGCTAAGAAGGCCGAAGTTGCTACATAGTGTATGCAAACCCTTAGCAACACAAGATTGTAAAAGTCACTGTGGTCAAGAGCAGCACAACAAGTTCAAATACACATTTGGGAGGCACAAAGGAAAACAAACTCTTATGCATGTAGCATGTCTGTATTTCTCCACGTATGCAGTATGCACATTTGGATTAAGTAAATTGACTAACATTTTTCCTATCTGAATCAAGTGAAGAAGTTTTGGATTATCAAGAAAGTAATATATGATGTGTAAACACACAAACATTGCTTTGAACATATAAATTATCTATGATGGAAGAACAGCCCAGACATTCTCTGGGTTAACTACTTTCTTCATTTTCAATTTGTAAGGGTAACCTCCACTACAGCAATGTCACTACATCACCTCAATAGCAAAAGAAAACAAAYGAGGGAATTTTCATCAGAAACGTCTGCAAGAAAATGGCAGCACAGAGCAAACACAGAGTACAGTGCGAGCCTCACAGGAAACCTCCTCACTTTCTTTATACCTAAACAGCTACTAAGAGCTACCACTGTACTAATACAGAAGGAAAGAAATTATTTTGCACATTTTCAGTCATTTCAAACCTGCCATTCACCCTGTACGGCAGCTAACAATTTTTGCACTCTTTGTCAACAACAACAGGTCGCTCGGCTTCGGCTCCCTTGGGCTTCCAAAGGAGCATCCAAAGCTTTCCTGAAGCCATGATCCTGACGCAGAAGCAAAAAGGTCAGTTCCTTTGCACGTGRCATAGAATTTATAATATTGCGTAAAACCTGCTTGCTTGTTTTAATCAGGAAAAAAAGTGCTGGGTTGTTATTGAATTAATATGYTCTTAGAGTGCACAAAGACAGCCTCAACTCCTCTTTAATTTGYCATAAGCATGCCAGCTAGCAAAATGTTTTTACTCCATTAAAAAATRTTTGTATTGGTTTTGCTCCCTATTAAAGGCCTTTTTAACGTTTAAACTAATAATGCTGTAAGATACTTGTGTATTTTATATAATAGGGGTTTTATCAAATGTTTAGCAGTGCTAAGCTGCATAAATTCTACTCCTAGCATATACAGCATGAAATCATCTTGCAAGCACTGAGTTACCATGGGGTTATRTTCTAACTTGCTTTTTCCTTTCCTTGTAGTTCCAGGCAATAAATACAAAAGAAATCATCTTCTGCCCCTGATCGTGGGCACATTAGCAAAACCATGGCAAGCTGTAACCTTTTGCTGCAATCATGCAAATAGGCTTCCTAATTGCAGATTGCCTAAAAGGGCTCTGCAGCGGGTCCTCTCTGCATTTGTAAAGACAATAAATCAAGGTGAAAAGGCAGATGTGGACAACTGAGAAGTGCTTTGATTTCTGAGAATAATCACAACTGCTTTAAAGTGCCCACAGGTTTTTTTTTTTTTTTTCCTTAATGAAATATTTGAATTCTGACAGCACTTTGGTAACATTATGATTAGGCTGTTTCCTGCAGGATCCAAGCRCAATCAAGAGCAAACCAAATTATATAGTTAATTTGAAGAAATAAAGTAATAATGGTGTATTAAAATGTTCATCTGGAATGTTKGGATATGATACATAACCAACATCTTCCCTTAACACTCCCAGCAATATCTGTTTTATTATAAATTAAATCACAAATCACGTAAGTCTTGGGTTAATTCTGATCCTAAGCCTCAGCACAGAGCATTTTAAGTCAGATAAAGACTTTACAAAAATAAAAAATAAACTGAACAAAACAATGCTTATTTCATAGCAGAACTTGCAGTTGAGACTCCTCCACATCCTCACAAATAACCTRACTCACATTATTATAGWGAGAAAGAGCAACAAGCCCCAAGARGTTTATAATGTAACTGAATGCCTAAGTGATACATGGTAACAGACACAAGGGAAATTTATTACGATTCATTGTTAAATAATGGAGAAAAACTGGAGGCTTTTAAACAGATACCAGATTGTTCCAGCTCCAGGAACTGCTGGCATGGCAGAAATAAAAGCAGCCCTAGCTACAATGTGAAATACTCTTTCACAGGGTTTTCTAGGGCCTGTGCTTCCCAGCACTAGGTAGGGGCACTTTCACAAGCATCTAAATGAGAAGTGACTTCCTTAAGAGATGGGTCTATAGATACTTAATGCACAGAGTTCACTGCCACRCTTGGGCAAAAATATTCAAAAATATTAAAAATTCAAAAATATTAAAAAGACAAGTCTCAAGTTTCCATTATTTCCTGGTAGCCAGTTAAAGGGTGAGGTATGTGAATAAACTGGAACAATTAAGTTTTTAAGTAACAAATATTAAAGTTATAAACAAAAATCTGACAGAGTAATCCTGATTATAATTATTTCAAGCTTCTTTAAAACCACAGACATGTCGGTATAAACTGTATCTCTGAAAGTGCTGTGAATGCATGTGATTTCCAGCTTCAGTTCTACAAAGTTCAAGAATATCAGTTTAAAATCTCAAATTGGAGATTTATTTGAAGACTATAAAGATGGTGTTAATATCTGCTTTAAGCATCCTACAGTTGCTGAATTAWTTTTTCTTGCTCTCACTTTTATTTAAAGACTATAAAAAGACAAGATTATACAAGAGTTGCAACACTCAGAGAATCAAAACTTTTGTTTAAAAAAGAGCTTTTTCACACAAAATGAGTATCACAAGCCATTTTCMTCTTTCTCAACTACCCTGACCACTAATGAAATGCCATGTACTCCTTCTGAAATTGAAAATATCAAATAGGTTAAATATTCATACTTGAAATAAATATCCTGAAAATAGCACACGGCCTGCACAAGTGCACGATATGATCAGAGAGCRTGTAAACTCTTTATCTCAACTTTATCTCACTGATGAGAATCTTTTGCTACAAAACAAAAATGATTAGGTTTCGATMAAAAATATGAAGTCACACAAAACATGTTAAATTAAACTGATATTTAGAAAAAAATACAACTACTAAGGTGCTACACGTATTTTATCATCTCAAGCTAAATGATTCAAACTCATTACTGCATTTCRACTTCCCTTCATACAGACATTTCTCTCCCAATTTCCCTGCACTCATTAGCCTCCCAGCCAATCTCTGGTGGACAGAAAGAGCAATACAGGATTCACTATTTCTTAGTGTTCCCCTAATTTTTCAATTGGTGTAAAAGAATGATGAGAACAACAGGGAACTTTACACAGCTTACTGTGTTCTATTCTTTAAAATACACACACACCAAATAATAACAACAAAAAAAAAGTATTTATTCTCCTAGTAGAGCAAGAACTAGTTTAAAAAGAAATTATCAGGTCATATAAACCTAGTCTAATATCAGCTTGTTTTAATAGGAAATGACCTTCATATTTAAAAGGTGGCATWAAAGGGATAAAATTGCAGCTGCCATCGTGCCACTGCTTAACTACTGTAAGTAGAGGAAACATCCTGGAAGGAAGGATCAGGCAAACTTCTGCACAAAACACTTCCGGTTACAATCTACATCCTGAACAATCCCAGTAAACTGAACTGACATTATCAAATACCTTGATGAGCAGCATGGTACAGGAGTAAAGACATTTAATGGGAATTAATGGCTTTSAGGTTGCTTTCCCGACTTAATCAGTTGTGTGACTGGATAAATGATATCTTCTTTCCTTTATTTCTCTTTATTATTGATTTGTCTACTTAGAAAATGGAACCTTCAGGGCAAGCGCTGTTTCATAACAGGCTTCACAGTGATTTAACACACTGAAAATATGCTTTTTAAGGCCATTTCTACTCCAAGGCATGTCAGAAAAAGAAACAAAAGCATAGTGCCAAATGCCATTAAAAACCCAAATTGATAGATATCAAGGATAAACAACGTCACAGACAGCAAGGCACTGTGAAAAACTGCCTTTTTGTAGAGAGGAACAGATAATAATAGACCAAGATGCCCAGTTTTTCAGAACAATGTGGGAGATGGTGCTGTATGAATGAAAGCAGGCAATGTATTTCTTCCCTCAAAGGGTCTGCACCAGAAAAACTACAAAAAATAAGAAAAATTCTCAAGTACCGGTTTTGAGATCTTACATGTAATCTGAAATCACATACCTTTGATTCAACAGGTCAGACCTTATTTATTAAACAAGAAATAATATATTAAATAATTGCAACAGKAAATGTATTTATGTTGATGATCTTCCTCAAAGTGTGTTTAACCCGTATGCCCAAACAAATTTGTCTGGGTAAGGGCTCACTCTAAAAGCTCCWCTGCAAATTAACTAATTACTGTTTTATTATTAAGAGTTGAAGCATATTTGATAGCAAAATATATAACTGGGCAGGAAACCTGACAGAGAATTTCAGGAGAGAAATATTAAGCAGCCACTAGATGGTGCTCTGATACAGAAAACAGAAATCAGCAGCCCATTTTTTTAAGTATTCAAAAGTGAAAATGTATCTGCATGCAACTACTAGCAAGGAAAGCAACGGCCTGTCCCTCTCTCCAAGGACACAGAAATGTTACAGAAGTTGCGTTCCTGATACACYTTGGAAATCAAAACCCTATCATTCCCAGTACAGCCGCTGGAAACATGGAATTCCCATTTCCACAATAATATAAGTATTCACCTCTATATTCACAAGTAATACAGAAGAAACATTAACCAGATTAAGATGTCTTAAACATCTTAAAATCTGCTGCTATCATGTCTCATTAAAAGCAGAATCAACTTTTGAAACAGACGGAGTAAACTCGGAGTTTCCTGCTAAACCACAGCCATTCTGCATAGAAAATCCTGAATTAAGGACTTTGTCCCCTGTCACAGCCACCTTGATTGCTAACAAAAAGGACAAAACTTGTCCTTGGTTTTGTGAAGTTTCTAGGTATCCTGTAAAACTCGTCGTTGTGTTGCTGTTCAGTGTTTTCCTAGCACGTGAGCACAAAAAGCGTCCCATATATTAAAGTCTAGAAGCTCTTGCAGCACAGGGATGCTGCTGGGTACCCCAATTGAATATTCTTCCCCAGAAAACGCACCCAAAACTAACCTAGTTTCCCATTTCCATGTGATATTTTTATGACTTGTTTCTTGAGATTTCATATCTGAAAAATGCTTCTGTTCTTATCTTAAGCTTCGTATTTGGTCAATTTATCTCCAGCGTGACAACTCATTCYGCTGAAGAAGCTATTTACAAATAAATTGAGATTTCACAAGCCCCCTGAGATCCAKCTTCAGGCTGTGCATGTACTACTGTTGATTTTTATTTGCAACACTTGGAAAAGCAGTCACCTAATGACTGTAAGAAACTGTATTGCTCCTGCTCACTACCATTACTTCACCTCTGGACTTCTCTCACTTTTATTAAGCATAACCCCTGCTGTCATTGCATGAGTATATTCTGGCTTTATAGTTCAGTATGCATTTTGTCATTACATGCATCTTAGACCCGTGGCTCCAGTTAAGAAGCTTTGCATTCACTAGCCTTGGAAAATATGCTCAAAGCACTCCAAAACACATACTGTGGTAGCCCATTTATTCAGTATGAACTTTCTTTTTAACGGTCAGCGAGCACTCAGTTCATCAGACATTTGGTTTCTGCAAAGCAGACATTCTTCTAAGTAGACTTGCCCTGCTCAACAGTTATTATAGACCAAGTTACTTGGTCCAAACATCTGCTCTCCCAGTCCTTCTCACAAAGGAAGGGGTGGCCTATTTTCAGAACTCTTGGGACTTACCCCAAATACAGAAATACCTCGTGGGAAAACCAAGAATGATTTTAACCGCCTCTCCCAGTTCTCACCATGATCCCTTTCACTAAAAACCAAATGACTTCCACGTTCATGGAAGACTCAGACATCACATAGAAAAGGGATGTCAGGCAGACATGTCTATTWAAGTCATTACAATATAATTTTATGTCATTTATAGATACAGAATTTGCCAGTTTCTTACATATRTAAACAAAAGCATATTTATAAGACAAAACTCAAGGAGAAATTCAGCTAAATGGTATTATCAGTTATAGTATTTTTCTCCTGCAGAAACACATAAGCTGACAGCTGTTGCCTTTAGCATGAGTRGAAAAGAAGAGGTAGGTCACAACAGAAAAAAAAAAAAAAAAATCTTGTTATCTATCTGCATCTATGAACATGGCAAACATCACAAAGAGTCAATAGAGTCAAATGACCAAGAATCCAATGAGAACCTACAACTTGATCCGTGCTGCATAATGCCATGTTCCTGACCTGCCCATGACATGAAAGGATCCATTTAAATTCCTAACTAATAGTATCTTAATCTTAGAGGAGACATTACAGCTGCAAAGTAAAGCACCCARAATGAGAAAATGTCAGAATGAAGTGTAGCCCTTTGTGCCTTGTGTTTTGGTGGAGCAAGGGAAAGGTTGATTTTTTTTGGTTACACTTGGTTTGGTTACACTTCTCCACCCAGCCCCTTTTGGGCTCATTTTTTCCCCTTTGGTATATCATTTATCACAGACAATCCAGATCTTGATCCAAACAGAGAAATATTCCTTTTAGGTATTCCTATGGTGTGCTTGTCGCAAAAGTGTTGATATTTAGAAAACTTTGATAAACCTATTCTCATCGTCTCTTGCAAGAAAGATTACCCTCATTTTCTGCATCGAAAGCTAAARCAAAATTGTAAGAATTTTGTTTTTGAGAACTTCTGTATTTTRGTGCCTTATCTGAAGCATCTAAAATTTGAATTTTATCAGTGTTTCCTACTTCAATCATTGTCAGCACATCTGACTGACACAACTCCATTTYTAAAAAATAAGAAACCAGTCTCAAAGCCCAGGTCTGAAATAGAGAMAGGTTCTGGCTAGTTGGATTTTTCCCAGTGCTCAACACCATCTCACCCTATCCCTGTGCCTCTTCATTCTCCTTCACAGCGCACAGGTCTCTCATCCATTTAACTATTCATCTATTTATTTTTTTAACCTCTTTCCCAGCTCCTCACTGGAGGAGGAGTGCCCATCCCTGTGCCCATTTAGCAGGAACCTCGTGGTCCTTCTCACTGCTGTTTGCTCAATGCAAACATGACATTTTCTCACTAAGCTCTTAACAAGCACATTGGTTTCTTTATCCCCAAGAAAGAGTCATTTAGACAGAAGATAAAGCATGCTCCATTAGTCAAAGAAAGATAAAGAATTCTTAGCAAACAYAAAATATACTACAAACTTTACTCATAAGTTATCCAGAAATATCTGGAGTTAAATAACCTGGAATTACTGCGAGAGGATTTAAGTTAAAGAATAAGTGAGGCATTAAAGCCTACCTTCTGTAAGCTTCATCAATCTTCTTCAAAYAACACTTCAAAACAACAAGTTCTGATTAGAAATAGACTCGTGAACTCTCTTCTACATAAGCTATCTCCAAGAGCACARGAAATGACAACTTTTTGAACAGGCTGCTGCTAAAAGTTCACAAGTGACTTTACACCACAGAGCAGTGGGGTAAAGAGTATGACAATTCACAGGACATCTGCTTAAAGACAATACTGAGGTATTTAAAACAGAGCAATACAAATTACCTTTGGCAGTATTTTGACTCAGAGCATTCAGATTATTTTCACTGCATTTTGAGATTTTTGGTTTGATTGACTGGTTTTTTTTTAGATTCTAAAGACACAGAATTCTGATTCTGAAACTTGCAAAAACAAAGCTGAAAAGGTAAACTTTATGGTAAATCTGTGTGCTTATTTTCTCACAGAAGAACTCTCTTGTACTCCAATACAAGGTTTATCATACACTCCATACCAAACAAATTCACATTAATAAATACGACTGCTAGTGCATAACAAACATACTAAAAAGAAATATTGGCTGGAAAATATAATCCTCCTTCTTGAAGTAATCCTTTTCTATYAATAAAATTTCTCCATCATGTTTTTTAACATGTGGAGCAGTTAAAYACTCTAGTAATTCTGCATGCTTTCYRACTTGTTTACCAGAAATGTAATTTCAGAATCACCCTGCAATTACAGCTTTAAATTTAAAACTTCCCCTGGAGTTTCAGAAATGATGATTATCTTGCAAAATTAAATCCAAATAAACCTCACTCAACCTCTAAGCAGACAGGCAAAATATTAAAAAGTGGTAGGAAGCAGATAAAACAATATTTTAYATCTTTATACTCTATCAGAGAAGAAAATCTTAAAATTAGGAAAAAAATTTCTCAGAAACAGAGTTTTTCCACGAGTAACTGTGAACAGAGCACGACACCTCTCATGTTTGTATGTCTGATGCCTGCAATGTCATGGGAAGTGGGAGAGACTTTACCTGCAGGAAAAAAAAATAAGATGTTCCCACACAGCAACAGGGCCAGTGTCAGGCGTCTTGACGTGTTCTCAGAGCCATGAGTCAATGAAGAGCAGGTTGCAGGGGAGCACARTGACCCTCTGCACCGAGCAGCAGCCTTTTCCAGCCAGTAGCAGTTTGAGACTCAAGAGTCACAAGCTCCCAGTCACTGTTCATGTGTCATGGACAGTAGAGGTTTCACAGAATCCCATACAAAAGCACAATCAAACCAAGCAAAGATATTATTTCAGGGTCTTATCAGTCACGGACCTAAAACCATGAGCTGAGAAGATGCAATAATGACATCTCTAAATTTTGATCTACCAAAGCTTCCAAAGYAAAAAGAGAGACCTAGAATACTGTAAAACAAAATGAAACAAAACAAACAACTAGTCCATGCAAGCAGTTTTTTTTATTTGGACAGAATGAGGTGCTTGAAAAGCATGCTGAAAACCAGCTCCATCTCTAGATCCTGCAATCGATCCACTCTGGTTTCACCAGCTTTTCACCTCCAATTCCTTTTTCTTCACCAAATTTCATTCACCGTACTTCTTGRCCCAGTGAAGATGGATGTTTAAGAGTCTACCTTCATGCAACCCTGACTCCCTGCTGGGACACAGCTCTTCCTGTAGCAGAGGACCATTAACAGGTTACCTTCTCTAAGGGTACAATGAGCCCTTCTGCTCCCACATTACCTGCCGGTTGTCTCCTCCCACTCCTGTCTGCTCTTTCAGTAGCCCTGCTCCCAGCTCTGTCCATATCTCCCTTTTGCTCTTCTCTGCATTCTCTTCCTTTTTGCAAGCCCTGCTCAATCCTTCAGCTTCCCTTGATCCTACATYAGCTCCCCATTTCTTATACTACCTCCAAAGTGAATCCAATAATCATAACCCACAGGAGCAGAACAAAGGTCTCCCATCTCCACTTTGCGAGATGAACCATCCTCACCATTTCTGTTTCCATCCCTCAGTACAGCAGGACAAGGTAGCTCTGCGTGAGAGATGCTTGGATTGCAACCTTGGGCATCAATTTAAAACAAAAGGGTGTTATATACAAAAATAATCTTAACAAATTCTTTGCAAAAATCAGAACACAAGGGAAGAGTATGTGGAGATAMTGTCTGCAGTTAAGGTTTTCTTTCTCTAAAGAAAGTTCTCAGTGGGGCATATAGAAAAGTCACAAGACAAGACTAGCCATAAAACTAGCCTCTAAAAAGTGAAGTGTTAATTAAGAAACAATTAACCAAAATTAGCTGTTGGGAAAGCCATTAAAGCAAAGCTGTAGGTATTTGTTTATAGAGAGGCTGTATCACCTCCCCTGCAGCTGAAGCGACTGGTATCAACTCCATTAGAAATCTGCTTCACTCATAACTTTGTTGAACATGACTCCTGATTCAGCRAGCAAGCTGAATATTAACATTCCCAGGATGTTTCCACCACCAACTTCATTTTCCTGTTCTAGCTTTCTTCTTGACAAGTGGGTAAATGTGATTCTATCATTTCACCAACTAGATCAAAAAAATCATCTTGGTCACAGAATTACCAAATTAATCAGCCTTTGCATGTCATAGAACTCTGTGGTTAGATTCCTCAACGACACCAAAGCAGAAGAGGACTTGTCCTTTTCTCATAGCCATCGTGCATGGGCAAGAATAACTCCTTACAACCTAAGCAGCAAGAGTAGAAAACAAACATTCCTCACATAAGAGACAAATCTATGTCTGCAATTTTCAGTCTGGCAAAATGAATCTGCATGAAAAAGAAAATTTAATTTCTGTTCAAAACCTTCTTAGTTAAAAGCAACATAGACTTCCTGGAGCACCAGTGAATTTTCCACACGCTTCYGATACTTACATCGAATTCGTTCAGGGCAGCAGCAAGTTCTCCTATGCCCGTGTGGCCCTTGTTCTCGTCGGTGGGTGAGGTGGCCTGGGCGGCGTTGGAGATGCCGGCGATGGCTTCTTGCACYTGCTTGAAGACATAGTCTCTGTTGGCTCTCGTGGCGGCTACGTCGGGGTGCCGCAGGAAGGCTTGYGAGGCCGTGTACAGCATGGTGGCGTTCTTCTTCAGAGCCCCCCGCGCCGCAGCCATTTCATCCCTRCAATGAGGATCTTTCAGCTCCTGTAGGGAAAAAAAAGCACAGCAATTTTGGGTTGTAAATCCAAGTTTTAGYATTAGAGCGCATGGTCTGTGCAGTTTAAGCAGTCCTGCAACTATTATAATGTCCTGGGATTTTGCAAAGATGGAATTTACAACAGAAGCTACCATAATCCTCMAAGAAAAGTTTCTCCTGTCCAAGAAAGGCCAGTCCTTCTGTGCAACTAAAGCTGTTGAATTCTGCTCAGAGCTGGTCAAACAGCCACATGCTTCTCCTATCCAAAGACCAGCAGGAGATTTAAATAAAACATCCAAAATTGCACTCCCTGATTGACTGGATTCAGTCTGCTGATTCCATAAAAGCAAGGCGAGTGCGACACCATTGTTGCAGCAAGTGTCACATTTTTGTAAATGCTACAGCTATGTCCTCTTCAAACCATCACACAACACTTAAAAATCTCTCTGAAAAACCACTTGTTGATGGGTTTGTTTTGAATGTATAAAGGCTATATAAATATCTTCCTTTTACACATATATTTATTCTATTAGTTTAATTTACCAAATGTATTTTGATGATTTTCAAGATTGCTGGATTTTCCACAAGKTAACTTCATTCTCAAAGTTAATCGCATTTGCTTTCTCATTTCCCCTGACTACAAGCAGCATTATCTTATGTCACCAGAATAAGACTGCAATACATTATTTTATTTACCCAAGACTTTCTTAATTTATAAGGTTCATCACACCGTTCATGAAAGCCTTTCAAATATTAGTAGTCTAACAATATTCATGATGACCAAGAAAAAAAAAAAATAGCTATTTTAAGCTCTGTTTGAACACTGAATTTTGGAGAAGTAAAACTTTTGCTTATGTTCACCCACACAATCTGCAGCAAAATTAAACCAGATATTCTGTGTTTAAAAGTGGGCCTTTCACTGGTCAAATTCAACCACACGTGAAGAGGTAACACCTACACATCTCCATTAATTTTGCTATTTTCTTTTTTCTTTCTTTATCCCATGTTTTTAGCTACATATCCACCATGGAAGTATCTGAACATACAGAGCAACATTTTCATATAGCAACTATATTTTTCATTTTTAATTTATTTTCCATGTAACTCTGAAAATGTTAATTCTGTAAAAAATACAGTAATGATATTTTCTGCAATTTGCTTTTGTAAAGTAAATAAAAGAACAGGCAAAACCAGCTTCTAAACCAGCTACTAAATCTGGAACACTACAGAACATAACGACTACACACCTGAATAATTACTGTTATTCACTCACAATTGAAGAGACCTTATACAGCTCCACAATGACTGCACTTTTCAGCCTCTCAAGAGCAGTGCTCAGGAGAAAGTTGTATTTAATGGCAGGATATATAATTATGGGCATTGAATAAATGTTATGATTTCCTCATCTTTTTTTCGTCTTCCTTAGTAATAAATGAATGAAGAATTTGTCTTCTCAAGTCCCTGAAAATTAACAATGTTGTTTTTGGTTTTCTGTTCTTCCCGAATTTGAATTACACTGGACTACCCGAGAGCTCATCATTTTCCAGCTGTCAGAGTGACCTCAAATCAGCATAGGTTAGAACTAAATTGGAATAATCATTACATGAAAACTACCCGTAACCTTCTGAATCACTCGCCTTCTAACCCTTGATTCCATTATTAATTGAAACCACTTGAAAGATATTCTTAAAGAAATTAACTGCATTTTGAAAAATTTAATCATATTCAGGAAAATCAATATGATTAAATTATAGGCCATGGCCTGGCGATGACTTACGGTACATTCTAAACCAGAGAGATGGGAGAACAACAAAAATAAGTTCTTTTTTAGCCGTGACTCATTTTCTCAATCCCTGCTTTAACACACACTCACCTGCTGTCGCCTGGCAGCCACATAGTTCAGTTTGACCATCTCTTTTCCAAACTCTTTGAAGCGATTTGCTAAGTCTTGCTCATTTGTTGCATTTTTCACTGCTTCTAGTGCTTCCTCTACCTGGAGTGTAAGAGAAGCAAAGTCAGCATTTCCACCCAGCTGCCACCAACCATTCCATTCCAGACAGTAGCCTTTGCTGTAGGGATCCAATTCAGGCTATTTCCACTGACTTGAATTAYATTTCATAATATAAAAACTGCCTACATGCCATCATGCACTACTTTTCAATAACTGTATTTTGTTATCATGTATAATTAAAAGACTTAACTATATTCACCTCTCACATTTTAACTATATCCATTTCAGCCCTCACATTTACAAGAGGAAATGTTTAATGTTGTGGGTTTTAAAACAAAATGGATAAATGTCTTCTTCATGTCTTCTAGATGCTTTCAGGTGAAAGTAAAGGGGAGGTATTAATTGTGGAAGGAAAATAACTTTGAAAAAGGAGACTGAAATATACTGTTGGCATTTAAATTTTTCCTGATACATCAATAATACTATATTTGTGCAAGGAAAATGAAAAAGAAAAAAAAAAGAATTTGTAATTCTCTTTTTAAACTGTCACCCTAATTTGGAGCTTCTTCTCAATTGCTTTCAAACTAAAAGAAAACTTTACCAAATAAAATCCATCTGCAGTTAATCTGTAACATTGTAGCTAAACAGGCAAAGACTGGAAATCCTGGCTACACTACCTAGTTAACCTATTAAATATATCATAAAACTTTATGTATGCAGGAATAAATAAATACAAAATTAAAATGCGCTTTTTTTTCCACCTAGTATTTTTTTTCCTGTGAATAGATATGGATTTGAAATTGTRTTTCTGTCCTGCGAAGTATAATAATGCAACTTCAAGCAAAACATTTGAAAAGGGAAAACCTTCCATTCTCCCTCTTTCCTAACACCTATTCCTGCTTTCTATAGGATTATACAGAATATATTCACAACTTAGGAGGCAGGAGAGTAGCAAAGCAGCAGATTTCCATACCAGAATGCATAATTCAAAAACCTAAATCCTTAGCTGTTATGTTGGAAAAGTTCTGCTAAGTCTGACAGCTGCAAGAAACACCTTATTCAAAAACTAMTTACCTCAGCTCTCAATGGAAAAACAAACAAAAAAACATTGTATTATCAAACTGGCTCTTCCCACTGCCACCTGAAACACTCCCCAATGTGTTTAGGACATCAACACTGTTCATAGCAGGAAAAACACTGCTTTTGCATTCAAAAATTCACCTTTTCTACTCCGCAGAACAGTTTTGTGTTCCAAGAAATCTTTTTCTTCTTTCCTTTTTTTTTTTTTTTTACTTATTTCATGACTGGGTTTTGTACTCTAGCAAGGAACACATGTCAAACCAGTTTCTTTTATGGTTTTAGACAGCCTATAGGTAATGGCTTCAGAATAAGCAAGTATTTGAAAGGAAAGAGAATGCACTGAAATAATCTTCCTTTCGGATCCAGAAGCATTAACTACCTCAATCTTTCTTCTTTAATATACTGATAATGACAAGTACAGGCATGACCAGCTGAAACACAATTTTGCACATCTTGCCAAGCACTATTAAATCAAGTTGCTGGAGGATTTGTTAGAYTGCACTCTGACGACATGATTCTGGAGATCATTCCCTACTGTGTCAGCCTCAGCTCAAGCCTAGGAAAGCCTGAAATGAATAAACTGGATAGGAAACGCAATTGAAAGGACATGAGCACAAAACCTTCTTCCTAGATTTATAATTACAAAATTACTTCACCACAGACTATATCAGCAGATGCTGGCACAAGCTCCACTACATAAATAATAAATATATATTAAATAATCTAGTAGAGAAAAATATATTCTGAGTGAAATAAGGGTCCTTCTGAAAAGAAACTATCTACATTTACTCTAACTTGTTGATTAAAAGGCACTGCTCCCCATGAAGTCTCAAGTGTATCTCTCTCTCCTGACATATAGGATCCCAACAGTATAAACCAACCTTCAGAACTTTGATATGAAGAATAATTTTAGTTCATTAATTTTAGTCTTTGCATGTTACCTTAGGACCAATGCTGCCCACTGACAGTGTTTTCAATGTGTTGTTTTGGTTTTTTTTTTTTTCCTACTAATTTAATGTGTATTGGCTTAAAAGTACTTTTCCTTACAGAATGATAAGAAAACAATTTACTTTGTCAATCCTTAGAAATAAGTTACTCTTTTTCACCTACAAAACCTAATCAAACTTAAKACCCAGAAAGTGACTTTTGATAAAAAGAACTCTATTTTGAGTTTCTCAAAATAGAGGTATTTGAATGCAAACTATGTGGGGTACTAAATTGGAACAAAAACCATTTTTTGAGAGTCACAGTGCTAACACTACACACCAGAGCAGCCCAGCAGGCTGAGCATATGAGAACAGCTTGGTGTTCATCACAGCAGAGCTCACTAGGACCTGGGCAGAAAAGGAGCTGCCTTTTTCACAACAAAACCCAATTTCGAACCATTTGGTTCCACAGCACAGTTTATGAGTTGAGAGGTTCTCCTCTCTTGGCAAGAACAGGATATGGTTGTAAGGCTACACTGTTTTTTTAAAAAAAAAAGTTTTCTGGACAGTAATAAAAAAATAGAAAAAAATTATCTCTCTTCTGCTAAGCGCACATACGTACTCTACAGGCTTGACATACTGTACATGAGCTTCTGCAGAACTTCATTTTGTTTGAGGGATTTCTGTGTGCTTGTTTATGAATAATAAAGAGTCCAATAAAGAGCAAATAAATAAATGCATCTGTCCTATTACAAAGGATTTTAACACGCTGCCACAAAAAGATGAAAACTTGCAGCCAAAAATTGAATACAAATCTATAGCAAACTATCTGGTAACTCATAGTTTCTCTTTATTATATGTTTACCCTTAGGTGAGYTAGGCTTCTGGTCTCACTCCAGATTAGAGAGTCCCTCTTGCGGTTGTGCAAAGACACAGAGGGAGAACCCAAGTGCAGCTGTAGTGCTTGCCCGATGCCACAAGATAGCAGCACGTCACAAGCACCTGGCTACCAAAGCAGCCTCATAAAGCTGCAAGGTGAGTTGAGCAAGTGCAGCCTGCTGCCCACACCAGCAGTGACAATTCAGGCACCTCCAAAAAATTTTGACTTTAGGCTTCCAAAAATTAAGTTYGGCAAAATCAGAAAATGAGAAATGCTACAAATTCTATGAATTTGAATTCTAGGAAACCTACGAATTGCTAGAAATCTACTTCTCATCCAGCACTTTCTTAAGACACTAGAGGAACAGAATAAAACCAGAGTAGAATCGTGACCAGTGGACCTGATTTGTGTTCCATGTTGTCAACACAAAAGAGCAAAAACCCACCCCGCGGAGGCGCCGGGTACCTACAATTTTGAGGTGTGACAGAAGCCTCATGACGTCGGCCATGTCGGCCAGGATGAGCAGGCGGGTGACGGCGGAGAGCAGGGCGCGCGCCGCCCGCACCATGGTGCCGCGCTTCACCGAGGAGCAGGGGTCGTCGGCGAACTCCGACGAGGCGATTCGCATCGTTTCACCTGCGAGCCCCACAGAGGCGTTAAGGAAAGGCCATGCACTTATTTCCTGCATACTCAGCATCACAAACTATATGGATTTCCCTACAGACGCTCTTATTTAATGCAGTACTCAGTAAATACAATTTTAAGGACTTGCAATGTTTTTAAGACCATTAGAACGACATTCCAAAAAATCCCAGATGCTTTAACATCCCCAAAGTCAATACAATCAGTGCAGGAAAGTCTTAGACCATCCCAGTGAAGAACCCCGTCAGAATTCTCCTCATTGCTATATCCCCACTAGGACTACCTGTTTTGCCTGTAATTTGCATACATGCTAATGCAATTTGTGTGAGGTTGCATCTTTGTCTAGTTGGTAATATACACTCTCAATAGAAAAGTCCCTTTTTTTTTTTCCCTCTGGTTCTACAGATTCCCTGTAATTCCATAACGTGGCCAGACCTCCACATTTAAGTTGTTTTTCGAGATAAGAGATAGGCAATTCTTATCTGAGAACACACAGACAACAAAACAAAYGTATAAAGATACTCAAATGTTGCATTGCTCAGTGTTGCAGTATCAAGCTCTAGGYACCTGGTCTCTGCAGAGAAGAATCACAGCCTACAGTACTTAATTTCCCGTGCATTTTACCTGTGTGCCGAAAATCACTTCATCTCGCAGCAATGAACTCTGAGGTCAGAGACAATTTTCTGACATTCATTTTAAATTAAACAATCATTAGAAAAATSCATCAACAGCTTTTGGCTCCGAGTGTGCTAATAACTGGATATTGAAGCACTGTCAATCATTTTATTTCTAAGTCACTACCTCAAAATATTCCACGTAGAGTGAAAAAATGAGTGACCATAGAGTCTAGCACAGAGGTGAAGATGTAGATTTGAATCACAGCTTGGAAGCTAAGGACAAGTGAGATAGCTTTATAATTTAGTTAGATGTTGCATGCTGGAAATAGCATCCAAGATAGGTATAGAATTCTTCAAATAGCACTGCCTTCTCTATAAAATAAACATACACAAGAAGTGAAAGAAACGCCATTAGCAAACAGTAAAAATTCTGCATTTAGCAAAAAGATATAATGCAGAGATTTAGAGCTCAGCTACAATAAAATCGAGGTACCACTATTAGAAGAATACACAAAGAATAAGTCAGAAGCACAACATATTTTTGAAAAATAGTCTTAAAGGAACACAGGAAATGTGCCCACTTGTCCACTTCTAGTTTGACATGGATTTTTTTTTCCCTTTCAGAAACCCAAAGGTAAAAAACAAAATTTAAAGATGGAAATAATGAGAGTTGAGTCAGCTTTCCTGTCAACATTATAACCATTCCATAAGCATTAGATACGTGAGACCAGATGAAAATTCTGTATGATTCACCAAGAAGTCATTTTAAAAAAGTAAAAAAAAAAAAGAAAAACACCACTTTACTTAATCTCTTCAAGTCTTAGAGTCTGAAGAAGAAATATAGAACTCACACAGGTTTCTACATCAGTTAAGCAAAACAAAGTCTTAATATAAAAGTCCATATATTTATTAAACACTTGAAGCTCACAGTTTAAAATCTAATCAAGAAAGCCAAACATTATTGAGAAGGAGGAATGATCTTTCCCAGTGTCAGTTAACGTTTTTATCTATGTAGAACAGTGATCTCAAACCACTGTGAGGCCAAAGGCAATGTTGAAGCTACAGCTACTCAAATTATTTTACAAAGAAACCTTTTTAACTGATAAAAAGATGACTTTCAGTTCTCCATTTCTTTCTAGATTCTATTCAAATTCTTCTGCAAAGCTGTATTAAATTGCTTTCAGTGAAAATCAGGTCAATGTAAGAAATACAGACATCTTGAGTCATCARGTCTGCTTCCCTGTTACTGCAGACAGTCCTGTCATAATATAATTAATAACAATCTTAATATGATAATAACTACTTTTATAAACTTATCAAACTTCCATCTTAAACAGCAAAGATACTTAACCCCAATTAGTCCTACTGGAAGTAGGAAACTCATTCTAAAATGAACTTYGGAATGTCACACTTTTGTTCATTAGAGACATTTTAATTCCATGCTAACTCTATTTGTAGCTAATTTATATCCATTTCTTCTTACGCCTCATTTGGCCTTTGATTTAACTAAGTCGTCTTCTTTCACTGTRTACCATTATCCCCTTTTGGCCTCCTGCATTTTTTGATGAGCAATGACAGATTAAAGGCAATATTTCATTCTCTTATTTCACAGCACATCYATTACTGCATCCATTGCAGTAATGCTGTGAAAATACTACATTTTGGAACACATAGGGTAAGAATCATAGTTTTCTAGCTTCATTCTCAGCTACTAGCCAGAGAGACCCTTCAAGTTACTTTGCAGACACAAACCTGGGAGGAGCAGCTGATACATCATATGGCTGYGCTGCCAYTCAGAGGRRCCTCAAGAGACTGGAGACATGGGCAGACCRGAAGCCCATGAAGTTCAACAAGGGCAAGTGTCAGGACCTGCAYCTGGGGAGRAATAACCCCATGCACCARYAGAGGCTGGGGGCTGACCATCCAAAAGGCAGCTTTGCAGAGAAGGACCTGAGGGCCCTRAAGGACAAGTTGACCACAAGACAGAAACGCACAGCAAAGGCAGCCAAGAGCATCCTCAGCTACACTTAGGTAGAGGTCCATTTCTGAGCTCCCTAGAACAAGGGAGACCAGACATGGACATCCAGGACAAACAAGTGAAGGGCTATAAGGACAAGTAAGGGACAGGAGCATCTCTTATACAAGAGCAGGTTGTAGGAGCTAAGACTCTGCCCCTGGCAGAAGGGAAGGCTCCAGGAGAATCTTACTCTTGCGTCCTATAAGGTGATCAAACCCTGGCATACGTTGCCCAGAGAGGTTGTGTAGTCTCTACCCGTAGTCTCCTCTGCTTCCCCAGATATTCCACAGCACAGGAATCTGGTACTACAACAGTGCTGGGAAAACATCAGGAGAACTGTATGGAAGTCACCATGATCTCCTTCTTACCAGTTTTCTACAGACATGTGACTGGGAGCTACCCAAATTGCATTTCCTTTCCCTTCCTGACCCACATATCCACGGTCCTGCTTCATTCACTGTGCCAGGTCTGCTGATCATTTCCTATTAATGCAAACCAGTTTTCTGTGAGCTGGCAGAAAACTCATCTGACAAAAAAATTACCCATTTTCTACTTGCTCAGCAAGCTGAGTTGTCTCCTTGCAGGTCAGACAAATGCCAAAGAGGGATGTCTTTGAGGGTTGAAAACCTCCTGAAAAATAATTGCAACGTGCAGAGTATTTCAGTGACAGACTATGAGTCTATCTCTTGTGATTTGCAAAAAGAACTTTGTAGACAGACAAATTTCATAAAATAATAATTGCACAGCAGAAATTAAAGCAAGTAACAAATGACATCCACAATTCAAGAGGGTGGCTATTATCACTAGAAAACAGATTGCTAACATTCATTTCAAGAGCAGGCTCAGACATATACTACATTTAGAATAAAAACTTATTGCATTTCTCTTCAATGTAAAAATAAGTATGTTTAAAAATAGCGTGATGATCTGAAAAAAAGTAAAACAGTACACTGAGGACGTTAGTTAGAGAAGTGGGAAGATCATTAATATTTTTGTAATGGATTTTTACATGCAGATTTTTCAAATATAGGTAGAAAGCAAAACATGAAGCAGGCTTCTTGCTATTAAGAATGATTTCTAAATACACTAGTATTTTTTTTCCTTTAAGATAAACAACAAGAATAATTTCCTSTAGTATTTTTATAGCAATGCCAATAATCAACTATGACTTTTACAGTTGTCTACATATGTCAGACAACTTGCAAACAGACAGACAGGAGAGAGCTACAAGCCCAAACCTCCAAAAGCTAACAAAGGAGATTTCCTCAGGCCTAGATCAATCACCTCTCTTAAATTTCTTTACTTYACCCCCATGCAAACCAGCAATTATTGCCACTAGGATACATACAGGAAAGCTGTGCATTTTCTAACATCGCTTTTTGTAGACACATGGATCGAATTTATCTAGGGTGCAGAAGATATCAGCTGATTCATCTCCCCCAAAATAATTGCTATTTCAGTCTTCTGCAAGTTTTTATGAAAGAATATAAAGGAAAAAGAGGAAAGGGGATGGCTGAGAGTTCCTGGACTCTTCCTGGAACTCCTGGAAGGTTCCAACACCAGTTCCTGGAACCTTCCTGTTCTGGGGTCCAGTGAATATCTCACTCCATGACCCATTGGTTTGGACTACTGGAACTTTGGAAATTACCGACAGACTCAGTGGGAAGTTTCTCTCTATTAAGAGGAGGTAGCATAGACTAAAGCTCCAAACAGCTCATATGCTGAGGAAACACCCTTTTTATTCCAAGCCTTGAAGCATCTTCTAAGAGATGCTGGGCACAGACCCACAGGCTAGAGAAAGACTAAGATAAGAAAAGGATGCTGACGCTAACCCCAGCATCTGAAAGAATTAAGGAAACAAAGATATCTCCATTGAAGCTGCTCTCCTGAGCAGTTCTCAAATGAGAAACATTATTAAAGTTGTGAYCTAATTAATTCTTCTCTTTCAGATTTTGTCTTTTGTCCTTCCCACATGTCCAAGATAAAAAGATGTGATCTGCGACCTAATGAAAGTATTTTAGAGCTCTGGCTTTTTAATTAGAACAAGAGCATTGCAACACAGATATTCTAAAGGATAAAGCCGTATACCCAAATGGAGTTGCAGGTTCCATATAGAGCACACTTTATATTAAATGATTATGTGACAAGGGCGAGCAACTCATAGTTGMTAATAGGTTGTGTTTAAATAAAGTAATTCTTTGTCCTTCCTTCATGGGATGTCATCAGGTTATCAAAACAAACACAATAAAACCTTTCAGAATGCGAAGATGTCCAGTTTTACCTCCTTTGGACTTGTCCAGGAACACACAACTCAAACAGTAAGGTAAGACCAGCTCCTGATCATGCTAACACACTTCCCAAGAGTCAACTTTCCAAATAATTCAGCAGTGACAGTCCAATTTCACTCTGCCTTTATTCCTCCCCCCTAATAAATCATATATCAATTTATTTCCTACCTTAAAATGTCATATTGCAGTTACAGTACTTTAAAACAGCCGTCATTTCCCATCACAAAAATCAGTGCAGTTCAGAAGTAATCTCCTTTTGGAGAGTGCATAATCATTTTATTTAAAAATAAATAAATGAAGGCATTTTGAGAGTGTGTTCACAATGAAGAATGACACATTTATTATAAATAAATGTGCATTAAAAATAATAATCAAAATTCCCAAAGGCTGGCAAGAATGTCTACAAAGTCTCCATCAATCCCCTCYAATCCCTTTCTTTTAAACAACATATTCATTACATCCTCTAGGTTTATTTCACTTCCCAGTGGCAGGTAGGATTTTGTTCTCTTTCTTTGGAAGAATGGCCACTTTTCCCTTTGTAGAAACAGGCTTCAACGCCAGAAAATGCCATGTACATTATAAGTCTCATCTTTTCACATTATGTTTCAGCCATTGGAGATGTGTCCCTCTGGAAATGGCTATATAGGCAACCTTGTTCACTTAGATTTGGCTCACTGTACATTTGACATTCAGATATAACGATGAGAGGTGAATCACTACGTGTTTTATAGCACACTGGGTATCTGCATGCATTTTAGGACTAAAATTCACAACTAGATCTGAGAGCACACTGTTTCATTCCCTTCACAGCCCATTCAAATGTATAGATTTTAATTATGCAAACTACTCCGTTCCTGAGGGACAGTAAAAGAGAATTTACAGCTGTAAGATACTTTAGCCATGCAACTACTATAACCTAAAAGTTATTTCAAGAACATTGCATTTCAGAGAGAACTTTTTTAATTAATTGTGAGACAATAGCACCTTTGAAACATCTCTGATAGACTTAAGTATAATAGAAAATTAATTAAATTGTGATTAAGAAAATAGATGKTTTTGCATATAAAAATATGCACCCCTCTTTGCCTGCAGCTCTCAGTTTCCTGCAGTTCATCACCTTCCTGCGATCAACCAAACTCATCATTGAAAAACCTCCACTGCTGAACTGTAAAGTTTAACGTGAGCGTTTCGGAAACATAGCATTATGCTATGGAAACTTGAAAACACCCTGGACCACTCATGTCCAGAAACAAATTTAAACAGGAAAACTCAACCAGGTGTCATTACAACGCTCTACACAAGCAGCTTGCTCTCTTGCTGTAATCAGCAGGATGCTCATTTGGGTAATTCAGACCATTTTCCAACCCTCAGGAAGAAGTAGTAAGGACTTCTGRCAGGCACCAAGACCCAAGAGTGCATGACTCAAACCTGGAGAGAACCTATTGCCTTTCTTTGGTCTACCACAGCCTCAGAAGAGAACACCTTCCTTATTAATCTGAAAAATACAAATTAGAGAGATTTTTAATAAGTTTTACCAGTCAGACATCTACAAAACTGGGACAAGAAGGAGATGCAGACCAAGTAGATCATTTCATCACATAAATAGGAGAAAATTCTTCAAGTAACTATTTATAGTGGCAATTGCTTAGAAAATCTTTTTGATTAACTGTGCRCGCTACATTTATCAGAATCTTTTTTGTAAAAAAAAAGACCAAAAAAGATGTAATTGACAGAGAAAACTAGCAATTAAAATCTTGAATTTAATCACTTAATGGATTTTTGCATAAGAATTCATGAGTGGAAAGAAAAAGGAGAACTGTGATTAATAAACTTGAATGAAATATATCAGCTAYAGAAAGAGCAACACTGTAAAAGCAGACAGAGAGTTTCTAACAGGCATAAGAAAGAAATCTCTTCTCAAGAAAAGTACAGCAGCATTCTGCATTAGACAGGTTTAGATCCCATCACTCTGGATATTACTTTCATCCTGTGGCTTAAAGAGGTTTCAAATACTGTTTAGCCAAGAAAGCATGCGGGTGGATTATATCTGAGCCTGAGGCACTATGCGCTGCCTTCCCATCCTTGCCAGACCGAATTCAAAATCATAATTAGGATCAGTTCTATCATCCTCTGTGATCACATGAAAAAATTCCTCAGTGAAAAGCTTGGAATCTTTTTTTATTTTATTTTTTTTCTCTCTCAGAGATAAGCCTCCATTTCAAAGGGATGATATCGTACAGAGCACCACATTTTCTGGCACAATTTACCCAAAGTTTCCAACGRGCTCAGGAGACTGAAGTTACTCGGTATCGAAGAGCTGCAGAGACACAAGGTCAACCCCGAGGCAGCACCACGAGTAAGCGGGTAAGACTGATGGCAATAAGGATCAATTGTGTCAGAGGGGAAGTTTTGCACCACCTCGTATACCTGCTAAGTGATCCTGTTTCTTCCTTCTACACAGTTAATTTGTGTTTATGAATGACATGAAAGCAGCAATAAGAGAAGCAGGGACCAGCTGGCTCTGAACATTGCTTATTTGCAGGCACGYTGCAAGCTACCAAGAGGTTTCCTGATGAGCAAGAGATAAAGGAAATGGGCAGGTTTTATGACAATGACAGAGCCGTAGGGCACATCTTTAACACAGTTAAAAGAAAATGTGGGAAGTAAACACAGCTGAAGAGGAAACCGCCTTACCACGAAACCCTAATAAAAGTCATTGGACTGGGAGAGTCATATAAAGCATGAGGAAAAAAAAATAGCATGTTTGAAAACTAAATTATTTCCATTRTCTGCTCACATAATCCACATATGTGGTCTGTACGGTAACCTTTACTTAATATCTAGTGCAGTTATTTTTAYAGTTATTTTGCAGTTTTTTGCAGTTATTTTTAAATTGCAATATTTCCTGATACAAGAGTCCAAATATCCTGCTGATTTACAGATAGACAGATGTTTAGGATAATAAAAGGCTTATAAATGATGTATTAATAATTATTATTGATATTTACTGCAAACAGAAGGGGACAAGCAGCATTGAGAGCTGCAAGTACAGATGTTGCAAAAGCAGCATATTCAGAAACACAAGAGCAATAAAACTGTGGTTGGCTGTAAGAAACAGCCATYAGCTGAGTCTTTTCTATGCACTGATCAGCAGGTAAATTACTCAGCATGGATTTTCACGTTAGCCTGGTTAGCATGTTCCTGACATGTAAAGTAGCATATTTTACAACTAATTGAGTATTTCTTCTGCAGGCTGCATTGCACAAAACTGGCACTTCCTTAGCTTCCACTGAGGAGAAAAGAGGATGGAAAAAACAGGCAAATGAGCAACGGCAAYGAGTAGTTCGTCCTGCCATGCAAACTCTAGGTACCCTTCAGAYAGACCCAAGAAACCTCAAGTGCTGTGGATGATCCCTGCACTCAAGCAATCCTTGTGCTCCTTTATTTGTGTGCTGGACTGGAAGGATTCTTAGAGCCTCAAGTCTCRTCCCCTACTTCCAGACACACTCAAGACACATTTAGATACAGACTGGGATCTATTCTGCAGTTACCTCATCCTGACCCATTATCACCACAATAGAGTTATTACCTTTGGTTTGAAAATTTCATTTTAATTTCCCAAATATTCGTATTTTCACCAGCTTCTCTCTTTGTCAGTTTTATAGACTCTATCAACGGCATTTCTGCCACGCTAATACTTATCCCGGGTATCTACAGAAGATGCTCATAATACTCARGCATTATTCTATTGCTCAGTTCTAAAGATRWTACAGTACTGTTTCCATTTGCAATTTTCCAGGCATAAGCTATTATGTATAGCTAAACTTCAGACAGAACTCTGAACAGACCTAAACTTCAGATATCACTTACATCTCACAGAAAGACTAAAGCTGGGAGAAAAAAATCAAAGAGTTGGCAATCAGAATAGAGWAGCTTGACACATATCAGAGCAAGCAGCACATATTATTTGATTATAAGATTTTAGATTCTCCTCACTCTGTAAAAATTACTGACCTTTGTTATAAGCAAAAAGTGTACTCCAGGAAAAGAGATATTCAAAATGCATTAAAAAGACAGATATTAAATAAAATCTTTTGAATATTAACTAGGGAGGCTTTACAATTCAAAAAACTAAAAAGCACATTTCAAATTTTCATGCCTTTTTTTTTTTTTAAATTGTTCTTCTCACTGATTTCCAGTTTTCAGTTTCTGAAAAAGTATCTGATAACTCTTCTAAAATAGTCTCCAAAATTAAAGTCTAATCTATGCAGGAGGGTAAAGCTGCTTCACAACTGCTTTTAAAGCTGGATAGTTCTGTCTTGAAAAATGCAGCCAAAAATAAAGAACATAGAAGGAATGATAGGGAGGGATGAAAGGAGGAGTAGGGAGGCATCTAAATTACAGAWTAATCTTATTGCTTATAGGGTTGCTTATACCTGTCTCGTTAATTTCTGCCTAAACAGCAGAAATGAAACTGTTAACATGGATCAGATCCCAAGGTATCCATCTTTAAGGTAAATTTCAGCAGTATTTACAATTAATTTACAATTAATTCAAGTAAAAAAAAAATACCTTGAACATATCCTTTGCAACTTCATCTGCAAAACTCACTCAAGAGGTCAAAATAACTTTTTCATAGAAGTTTGCTAGTAACCTCCTTCTGTGTAAACATTCTAAATCACTGGAAATTTTCCTATTCTTATTTTTGGAAGACTGAAAATAAGCCTGTTTCTTCTGCTCAGTACCTCTATTATACAGTCAGTGACAGGAAAAATAAAGTGGTTTATTCCAAAGTCTTCTGCTGGATCAAAATACTGCCTTTTRCTTAATGAATGGACCAAAAGACGTTCTTCAGTGGACGAGCCAGGGTGAAGCATCCTGCATGAGGCCAATTCAATTCACTAAGCCACAGAAATGCTGAAAACCTCGAGTTAATTGTTTCCTCCTGGTTCAGATGAGCTCCTTCCACAGCCCAGAGAGCCCAGACCCAAGCAAGCCCTCCCCATGGGTGCTCCTCRCCTTCATGGTGGCTCCCCATGCTGCACGTTAACCCTTTTCTACAGCAATTCACACTCATCTCCCTGCCTGGTTCCCTTGGGCAGGACCCCCCCAGCTGCAGTCCCCAGACCTGGCAATTCTCCTTCCCTTCACTGTGATTAATCTTGAGCCCTGGAAGGTTTTAAGATCCTGAGGGCACCATCGATCTGAAAGGCCACMGCGTCAGAGCCCTTTCCATCTGACTGCGGCTGTAAAAGAACTGATTTTTCACAGTTCAAAGGGGGAAATCAACCTTTTTCATTTCTTTTTCAATGTTTGCCTGAAAAAAAGAAATCCTGTCTGGAATTTCTGCCTGGCAATCAAGTGATTGCAAGTGCTCAGCTGTGATGCAGGCAGTACATCATTAGGACTTAAATCAGGATTGCTGCCACAGGGGAGGCCACGCTGCTCATCTCACTGCACGTGGCAGCTGAGRGGAATGCAAATCTGCCAAGGGGTCAGAGCCTTCCAGTCCCATCTCTATATCGAATCACRAGCAGAGGGGATTTAAAAGCACATTTTGTGCATGCCAGTCAAATCTTCTTGCAGAATATTGTTCATGGCTATCTCAGATTTTAATTGAAAACACTTTACATTTAAYGCAGTTAGGGACTCCCAACTGCAGATAAAAACTACTCAGTTTGAGAACTATTGTGAGAAGATGCAACAGAACAGGGTAAAGTTACTGCCTCCAACATCTCTTACAACCTCAAAGTAAGACCWGAATCCAGAAGTATTACCTCAGACAGTGTGCGTGAGCTTAACAGAGATATATGCTCCAGCTACAATCTTCTCCCAGACTGTTAAACCTGGGGTCKATTGTTGCTGTGTGTTCCCCAAAAYGAAACCCTTCTTAACAMGAATGTTGCTTCTAAAGGAAGTAGCAGCATTTTCAGGATCTGGTCTTAGAATAAAAGTTAAATATTTCTTAAAGATGCTACTTCTACTGTTTTTAAGAGTAATGTTTAATTCTTGACAATGGCAGTTAGACTGTCTGAAGCAAATTCTTTCCTCGTCTATTACAGTCACAACAGCAATAAGATCTTCAAAAAGACAATATAGATAGACATAGCATTAAGAAGGGGGAGACTAATATATACTGTTATATATAGTACATATACTATATAGTGTATATATTATAAATAATATATACTGTTTATTTTTCAAGCATGTATCACTGCAAAATCTTTTGTAAGACCTCTCAGATAGTCATAGAGGGACAACACAATATCAAATGCTCGGTATCTTTTTTAACAAAGATTTTTTGATGATGCAAGTTGCTAATTTCGCAAAGTCAAACCAACAGGAATTTACATAAAAAAATGAAAACTGAAGCAAATATTAGAAAAACTCTGACCAGGTTCTTAGCAGGAACAAATCTTTTAGAAATGGTGCACAGAGTAAGTTCAGGCTCTTGGTTCTCAGCTGGCTTTAACAGTAAACAATATCATCATCAGCTCATGTATCACCTGTATTTTTTTTCTCCTCCTCCTCTTTATTTCTAGATTACTGCCTAGGGGTATTTCTAAACAATAATATTTGAGTTTAAGACTCAAAATCTTCATGCTCAAAGCTTTCTTTTGACCAGATGTGAGCCATCAGAGATGGGCAAAAAGCAACCAGCACAGTACTTCTTCACAGACAGTACTAGCGAAACGGAGAATACATTTAACAGAGGCAAAGGTTCTTTCAAAAGCTCAGATCAAGATTCATTATCCTATTAAGCAGCACTGACCACAGGCCTCCTTCCACCATCCAAAACCAGATATAAAGATTAGTTCATCTAAAATAAATTACTGTCTTGCATTAGCTTCTTTGCAGAAACAATTTTCCCCCGCCAAGAACTAATGATCTTCTATAAACAGAAAGAGATACACACTCATGTAATTTGATGARGAGTGTTATGAGCATGCCTAGAGAGAACATAGGTTTAGAGTGAAGAGACCAGATAATTTTTCCAATAAAGGATTTCTCTAGCCCCTAAGTGAGACAGGAAACAACGACTCGGGTTACTTAGAGAAAATCAGAAAAAATATTAATATTGTATCATCCACATAAGTCTTGTTCTTTGAAAGGATCTATTATGCCTCTTTAATACTTGCCAGATTCAAAGCAAGTATCCTACAATTCTCTCATTCAACCCAAAACACATTTGGGGAATAGCAATCACAGTCAGGAAGGCTCAGATAAATGCCAAGAAGCCCTGAAGTAATCAGTGCTTCGACAYGATGGTAACAGATACCTTCAAACACGTCCTCCTGCAGCTCAGCCCTTCAATTAGAACCCTATTGCTGAGGCTCCAAGTCGAAAATGGGTGCAAAAAATCAGACAACACTTTACCACTTGCTTTCCCTGAAAAAAGAATTTCCTCCCCCCATAGTTTCCTCCTTTTAATAAATGAAAAAAARAAGTAATTTCACTTCTACCAACCTTAATTTAGGAAAAAAAAGCTGAGGAATTAACAGAGAAAGTGAGCCTATGTCCATTAGTTGCATCCTTACTGGCCACAGAAAGCCAACAGTAGCACATTTAACTGAGACTTGTTATGCTTTAAATGTAACCTTGATCTGTTATGTCTGAGCTATTTCAGGAGAGCTTTTAGATATTGATAGTATCGAGGGCCTGTGAAGAAAACTTACTCCTGCTATGTTATCGTAGTAATAAAGATCTTAAACTTGCATATCTTTTCCATTCAGATCAYGGACAAAGTATTTTGCAAACAACAGAGCACATTTGCTTCACCTACCAAAGGAAAGCAGTGCTTTCTAGGATGAATTGCAACAGGCATTTGTAACAGCAGAGAACAGTACAGAGCAATGTAGGACAGGAAACGAAGAGCTGCAGTGTAACTGCCAGAGACGTTTTTAGGTTGACGGTGTAATTATCCGGGGCGGAATCCTGCCAGGAAATCATCTCGCAATGCTGTTCCAAAACACAACCTCTGATCATTAATCCAGCTCTTCATGTCATTGAGCTAARCGTATCATTTCATCAGGGCTGGTCTGGTTTGTGTGGCTCCTGTGTGCTAACAACGGTACTTGGTGTCTTCCTGCTCTCTTAATCACAGCCTCGTCCCTTACAGACCCAAAAAAGCTGTTTCACTTCTCTCTCAGACCATTTTCCAAATTGCAATGTTGATAGAAGACTAACTCTACCTCATTTTGTATGAGGATTTAGGATTTTTGTTTCTCTATTTCCTGCATCTTTTTTAAAAAATCATACATACTAACCAATAACAATAAAAATGTTAAAAGGTTTGTTATCAATTAAAAATGCTGAAATTGAGTTAAGGAGAAACTCACAATCCTCCAATGCATTCCTCTCARAGGCCACCAGCTTTACAAAGCACAAATCTACAACAAAACCAATGTTAACTTAATAGGAAACACTAATGACAAARAAGCTAAATAAGTTACTCCAATGCCACGCTAATAAATGTGGTATCTATGAACAGACTAGACAGCCAGAAAGAAATTTTGCTGATGATCCAAAAGCCATATAAGGTTCCCGGAGAAAAGTGAGCCAAAGTGAGTCAGCATCAAAGCCCCAAAGAGGATTTGCYGACAGATCGAGAGGGAGCGGTATGTCAGCACCGAGGATGCTGAGCTCCAGTTTGGCTCTACACAAAAGTCCACTCATGTAGGGTAAGTGGACAACAAATACACAAGGAGGAGACAGGTGAAAAAGTGGCCTATGGACAGGACGGACCGCAGCACTCACTGCCCGGGGATTATTTATACAGGATTTTAGCCCTGTCTGATCATACAGCGTGATGACCATTTGAGAGCAGTTCTTAAGGACTGAAGCACCTCTTTGAAAACCACCGTATGAATGTTGGAGGGCCCAAATTGTTGCAATTCAGTAAGAATTGTACATTGAATTCCTCCAGGCTCCTTGGGAAAGCTCAGCCGCTGTTCTGCCAGCCTGGTTCTAAAGCCCAGGAATGATGATGCCGGCAGATGGAATCTTCAGATTACAGGATTTACAATGGAGATGCCTGAAAGGCACTTAATTGTGCTGCAATAAAGACAACTATAAACAAATTCAATAAAAGGGAAGAATTTTGTTACGGATATTTATTTTAAAAAAAAGATATTTTTTCCTGCTACACATGCCAGATGCTTTCAGTTTTTCWTATGTTACCTTTTGAGGGAAAATTATCAGCTGGTTGAAAGCACATTCCCTATAATACCATTTTAAATGTCATACACTTTTTTAAAAAAAACAGTATTATATCTATTATTAACRTGTTCTTTTCTTAAGCCCAAGTCCTATACCCAAGTCGGCAGCAAGTTTTTGACACGGTGCATGTCTTGAAACTTCCACTTTAACCTAGACAGTAGGTGAACTAATGTTAACATTTATGTTACTACCATCAATACAGTAAAAACCTGCTTCAATATTGCTATCATCTACATAATTTCAGAATATGGTAATACTGCATATAGTTTAGTATATACTGGAAATTACTAGAATAGTTAAATAAATAGTGGGAATCACTCCATACTGCTACTAATGGTTTTAAAATCCGTAGTGTATATAATAGAGTGTCACATAAGACAAAGGTAGTTTTCAATCGTACCTTCAGAGGAGCAGATACACTTTTTTTTCTTTTTTTTTTTGAAGAGATCCATAGAGGATCAAACCCAAGAGCTGCACAGTCCAGCAGGCCCTTCCACGTACCTTGTTTGCGCACATCCTCTACTGCAGCAACCAGTTCCTCCTTCAGATCCTGGCTCTCTTTAGCGATTTGGTCGCCTTTTTCCAAGAAGTTTTGGGTGGCCTGCTCCACCGAGGCAGCCAACACGTGAGCCTTCTTCGAGCGCCCTTTCTTTTTGCCAGATGGTCCTTTATTGCTTGTGTTAACCAGGGTTGTTACCTTTGGGAAAGAAAAAAAAAAAAAAGTCTCAATCATCCTTCAACTACCACTCAGCACGATGGACGGTCATGCAGTTTCATGACGCCAGTATTTTCATCACCCTTTAAGTGATGCAATCATTCCATGTATCGACTACACAAAAGTTAAAGCAAAACTTAAAATGGAAACACGTAACTTGAAATAAATAAATAGATATTGATTAGAAAGAAGAGCTTTCCTTTTTCATCTCTTGTTTAGTCTGGGCTAAGAAAAACTGTAGTCAAAAAGGGGGAGAAAGACATATATATGGAAGGTGCTGGCACTAAAGCATCATTTTTGTCACTGTACAGCAAATTGAATAAATCAACAAAATGAAACCTAACCCATAAGGGTTAGCAACCACTCCAAAAGCACTCTCTAGAGATAAGTGCTGTCATTTATATATAAGTAGTGATGAAAAACATCCTAGCTGCTTTCCAGACATTAAGCAACAAGTAGTTCCTCATACACAAATTTCATAGGTCAAAACTAACCAGTTTTCTAATGCCTCAGTATATATATAAAATATTGTGGTGACACAACAACCTGACACTGAAATGATGCCACTTTCTTCCCAGTGGTTTTAGAATCTCTTAAAAGAATTCATCGTTAAGTTGTTGATAAACTGATTAAAACCTTTGGCTAGCCAAAATACAAACCAGGGCAGTTGAGGACACGACATGAGCGTGCTAGCCCGGAAATCTGCTGCAAGGAAATCAACATCTTTGCAATAAACATGGTGCACTACAATACGTTATATTGCAAGAAGAAGTTTAAAAATTTATTTCTATTCCAAGAAAGGTAAAAAGGTGTTTGGTAGGATTGGGGCCACCAAAGGAACTTCTGTTAGGCTCTTCATCATAGATTTTTTTGGGCAGGAAAAAAGAAAAAAACCTTTTTAACAGGTTTTCCACTACATTACTTTTTATAAAATTTCCCAGAGATCTTCCTGCGGCTGATCGTTGTCTACATAATGAAGTTCAGAATCCTCTGAATAAACACGCTCAGGTTGCTTTGCAATTTAGCTCCAGTTTATCAGCAGAACACATTGGTCGAGCCCCTCAGGAGCAGGACTGCAAAAACAGGCAGTAAAACTGATTATTCAGACACTGAAATTAGGAGACCTGCAGATTAAAAGAACAATCTTTATCTTAATTATTTGAACTGACTGAAAAAAATAGACCTAGACTGCCAAATTAACTAAATAATAGCATTTTTGTGCTGGTAGCAGATTTGCTAAGGTGCTGGGAAGACATCAGGATTAGGAAATCCAGCTGGATTCTTTAGTTCATTTTTTTCCTTTAAAATCCTTCAAATGAATGTTATTGGATTCTGCCACCTGCAGTCTGTTCATTCTATTGAGGATTTATCTATCAAGTGGGATTCATCTCACCACATTTTATCGACAATAAGTTACAAGTCTCTTTTAAGATCATCCTCAAGTATTGATCTGATGCACTCAGTGAAATGGGATATGTACCAGAGCCACCTTAAGATCAGATAAATTTGCGCCTGCAGATGGATACTTGTCATTGACTCGTAAGGGAAGCTACACAACTCCACTATTACTGGATTGCCACTATTATAATAGTAAGTATGCTTAGAGCAAATTTTTATTTTGATTTTAAGTACTATATTTCTGGGCAAAGCAGTGTCCATTTCTGTCACCTGCAGAGGTGTAAATGATTCCATACACAGCTTAAACCACTAATTAAAAAAATCTGAACGTCCCAAAATATATGAGAAAATATAATATATAATAATATATTATATATAATAATGTAATAAATAGGAGAAATGAAATAAACATAACACTTCAACTACACTGTCGCCAGACTAGTTAATCTGCAGAAACACAGACAAACCTTCAAAGGGCTCACGTGCATCTTCCAGGGGTTCCTCACTGGGAAAATTTCAAGAATCTGCTCGGATGCCAGATTGAGAAAACTGCAGCAACCAGGCCCAGAAGCTCCAGTGCCGTGAGGATTTCCTGCTCCCCAGATAATTACCGCATGGATCAGGTACCTGGGCATGTTCTTAGAAGAGGAGCAGCATCAATGGAAAACCCTTGTTACCACATTTGGGGTTGCTGCTAGTCCAGCACAAGGCAGCACTTTTGCTAAGTTTCAGTTAAGTTCAGAGAGTTTCTTGTCTTTTTTTAAAAACTTGGTTTTTTTTCTTTTAAAATAAAATAAAAAGTTTGTAGCACGTCCAAAGCTCTGGCTCAAATATAATCATGAAATCCTATAAGTCACAGCCTAGCAAGCTGACACAGAATATTCACAAGAGGTGATACACAAGAGGTTTATTGTGTAAGAACAAACCAGCAGGAATCTGCAAATTTGAAGCAACAACCTGGAGTTTTAAACATCTGCAAGCCTGAAGGATGGGGAATACCAACTTCTGACTGCTATCTAAACATATTCAGATGCTGATTTGTTGTTTGTTTGGGTTTTGTTTTGCTTGGAAGGTGGTGATGATGATCCAGAAAACAAAGGCAAGATCATTCACATACACTCAGAAGCTCTCCTCTGGTTTTAACCTGAGCTGCAAATGAGATTTACATATATTTAAACACCAGTGAGCAGAGTAATAATAATAATAAAAAAAAAATAATAATAAAAAAGAACAATCTTAGTTACTATTCTGGATACTTTTTTTTAAAAAAAAAATGCATATATGTTTTTAATTTAGTTCCAGTCTTAAGAGTACCAGAACAATCAGGCTACCTGGGAACCAGTACTTCTGTTTGGCAATATTCGCATGCATCTAGGAAATCTTTTATTAGCCTCCTTTTCTCTTTCTGAATAGTTAAAATCAAATCAAAAGCAAGAGAGACATAGCTCCTGAGAGTTACTGTTGAGAGCACCCTTCTCAATAATTAAAAAACCTGGTGACAAGACAACTTTCTCCCAGGTTCTGATTTAAGAAGAGGAAGACGTTAAAAAGCCCACTCAGAAGATTTAAACTGCTGTTTTGTAAAAGAATAAAAAAAGGAAAAAGACAGGACAAAAGCACAGCTCAGGTTTACCACTTTTAAGTCTAATTTATTTTAAATAGGCCATCCCACCAATGCTGGTACAAATGTATATCAGCTTCTGTTGCTAATTAATGCAAATCTCCCCCTAAATTTTGCACAATTATCAAACACACCGCTTTATAATCACCACGAGCTCATTTGGCAGCCCCGGAATGACTCTGACTCTGTGATCACACCAGGGAACTTTGCTCTGCTCCTTTATTAACGTAGCCTCACACCGTCCTAGCATGGCTCGCTGCTGGAAAACCGGAATTTCACTGATTAAAAGTTCAGGCCCTCCCTGAACGAAGCCATCCTTGCACAGCTGCCCCAGCCTAGAAGAAAGGTGAGGATGTCTTTGATAACAAGCTGGAAAAAAAAAAAAACAATCTATTAGCCTGGATGTGCCCGTTGCAGAGGCCGCGTGCGCAGCAGCAATGCTGGGGTGAGAGGGGATCACCCGGGCGTCCAATTAATCCACACTCAGCAGCTACAGCACCGAGAAAAACACTCCTGACCCCCAATTAAAGCGTCCTCCCTACAGACCGCCCAAAGGCCCAGGCCACGAACGCCTGTAGAACTGTAATCCCTTTATTTGGTTCTATTTTCTGCTTGAACAGGATGGGTTACTCAAGGTTCTCTATCCCTGTGCTGCTCCACCAGCATTTTGGTGGAGGGGAAATACTGACGTGCGCATTTTCAGCACGTTGCTAATTCCTTGGGTTTATCACTGCTCACACATCTAGTATTAATACTTATTACTTTTAAATAGCTATGATTTGATGGCTGCTGGGGTTTATTTTTTTTTAATCTGTTTGCTTGTTTAGTAAATCAAAGATAAATCAAATATGGCTATGTAAACATTCGCATTATAAAAACGACTTATACCAACATGCATTGTGTTTATTTTGAGAGCACTTTTTTAAATTGTATTTTTGAGATGAAGGGTAATAGATAACAGCACTGCAAATGGGGTGCTAATCAACAAATGCATAAGAATAATTTTGCAATATGCATGCAAAAAAACCATAAATTTTTAAAAGTTTTCTCTGAAGATCATTAATTGTTTGCAAAAGTGTCACCACTCGCCCTTACCTCTCCCTCATTTTCAAGGCAGTGTCACACGCCCCTCCCAGTGGCACTTCATGAATGTGAACAGCTACAGGCCCTTCCTTGCTTGCCACAGCCTCATAGAGCACCAACACTCGGTGCCCAGCAGAGACAGCCCTGACATTTCAGCATAAGGCCCCATTCTGCCCCCAAGTCCTGGGCCGCCTTCTCCTCCAGTGCTCGGCCATGCGGCTGGAAGTTCAGTCTTCGAGCTCGGATCCGGGCCTGACCTTGGAGCTCCCTGACCCTCCTGCACAGAGGGAAACCCCCAGGGCTCTTTGTCACCTTGGCTTATACCTTCCTGACTCCGCACGCTGCAAAGTTATTTCACAATGTGGCTCTCAGCACCAGCCCGGGATATAATCCTAATGCAATGACAAGATATTATCTGGCGGAATAACACAGAAAATACTTTCAACAAATTACACCAGCTCCATTCAGGCGCAAAACAAAAAGCAGTTTAATGGATTTTTCCACGGCCGGGCTTATTTTCTTGTGCTATTGAAATTTCCCTAAACTCTACCAGTGTAACTGTGAACACATAGACAATCTGTTGAACATGATTCAACATTCACTAAACCTTTTTTGGATAATAAATGTGCTCTCATTCCCTAGTATGATTTCTACCTATACTTTCTCTGTTAGCTTAAGTAGCTTGTGATTGTCCTTAGCTCATGAATCACGAGGTCATTCTAGTTTTCAGCTCCCATCATAAATGCTGGCAATTATCTGCACACAGCCAGCTGCAGCTATCTAATTCATCAAGCTGAATTTCTGTTAAGCACATTTGAATTTTGACCAAGATGGGTCAAAACCACTAAATTTTCAGTGTTTCTGACCTGGCCTTTCTATTAATTCCAGCTGTCTTCAAAGCTGGCAAACACCTACCATTTAGGAGAATTAATAAATGAGCAGACAATCCTGTCATGTATAAATTATTATTACAAGTGCCCGTGACACACCTGCCTTTTGGCTGCAGAGCACAGCGATATTTCAGACAAGATGACTACATTGACCCCCAAGCTAGTTTGAGGACAGTGAGTTGCTCAGATTGACGTTTCAGCTGTCAAATATAAACTCAGGATCCTGGACCAATCTTCACCTTTCTGTTCTATATGATGCACCTTGAGGATGCAGATACAGATACAAAAATATCGCTGTTGTTAATTCATATTCTTGTTGTCAGCGTTCGTACCATAGAAGGAGGATTATAAGCCAGCTACATGAATGAATACTGCATAAGGCGCTTTTAAAATTCTCTAGTAAATACTTTAAAATTCTTCAGTAAGTATGAAGTTTCCCCAGAATCTCCCAATATTTCTTCTGTAAGAGACACACAGACATGCGTTTTCCTCCCACAAACCTTTCTGAAAACATTTTTTTTTTTTTTTTACATGAGCAACACACAAACTTGCCACATTTTCACTTATCCTTCCATAGCTGAAAACAATATAAAAGATACCCTCTCTATCTGTGCTGATAGGATTACAAAACCTCTCTGGTAAACACACTTCTTCCTAAAGAAGTATTTTTTAGATTTTTAGGTTACACCATGCAACTTAAGCAGTACCATTTCAGAAATTCAAATTTGTCTTAAACATACATTTTCTGCACATTATTTCTTCATGAAGATTAATAAGAGCTGATAACTGTATTAAGATGGGCAAGTAGGTAGATGAACAAGAAATCAGAGAAATTAAAAGCAAGTATTTGGGGACCATCTTCTGATCTCTGTAAATCCAATCCATCTGCTCAGAATACAATTGGGTCTAATTAATTGAAAGTCTGGATTAGTAAATGGATTTAGACTTCAGCTGCACTACTGCACAGTCCCTATGCTGAAGTTCTGTGTTTTGCCTCAATTACCTTGAAAGGCCTGTAGCATCACCAAAAAGAAATCCGAAAGTTCTCCTCCAATGGCTCCGAGTCTTCCTAAATTCTCTTGGACTCTTCAAATAGGGTAACGATTTCCTAAAGGATCCCAGACTGGATGGATGCCTTATACACCTTGAGAATATTAAGTAAAATACAGATAAGCCTTTCTTTTGCTATTGTCCTTGTGACACAACAGCACTCATTCATATGGGAAATAAGTAGCATTTTGAACCAAAGGCAAGCTAGTCAGCTCCAGATGATCACCAACTGATTATAATTCAAGAATATTTTTATTATTCAGGCAAATAGAGAATTTAGCTTTCCTGGAATAAAAATACTCAGAAGGATAAAATCTACCTGATCATCAGTAAATACACAGTAATTTGTAGTGAACTCAAAATAGAGAGAAGTATTAATTTTCAGGGCTGTGCTCAATGTTTTCTGACAGTCCTAATAACAATTCATTTTCTGTTTTCATTTGGGACAAAACTTTACTTGTTGCATTACTTTCCTAAGTACAAGAAAAGTGAGAAGTCACTACCATACACAATGCAATTTGCTTCCAGGCTATGAAATCCTCAAAAAAAGTGCTGTTAGCAATCTACATGAATCATGAGTACTAAAGATCTAAAATAGCATCTTTTTAACTCTAACTCCTTCAAAAGGTGATGCAAAAGTAATAAGGAAGCTTTTGAATCCACTCATTCAGTATGCAAGATATGCATGAGTGCTACCTATGTAAGCAGAAAATTAAGGCTTGGGATACTCAAAAAAGACAAGACTACTGGAATTGCATATCACGTGGGAGAAAACAACAACTAGTTTTCCATTTCCAGGGGTTGTATTTCAAGTTATCAGGATAGGCGTAATCAATCAGAAATGAAACTGCTTTGACCTGGAACATGGGCAAGTGAATCTTCTGAAGACMAACAAACAGGATCTCCCATTCAGTCAATAGTTTTTATTTCCCTCAATTCCATTGTAAGAAAGATTAAATTTAAGCAATGCCTGTCTCATGCAAAGAAAATACTGTATTTATCCGCTGGAGGGCACACTACACTAGAGCAATAGCAGAGGAGGTTACCTTGTGAAATGCCTGGGTGTTGCATGCTTTTACCGTGTAGTAGGGGCTCTGCATGGTTCTTGTCACCAGCAGCAGCATAAAACCAAGTGTTAGCTGGTGTTTAAAGGATCACTTTCTGGACACGTGTTTTTCGGTTTAAAAAGCCATTAACATTCCTAAGACAGCATTATTTAAGATTTACTTCTTAAAGGAACTTGGCCACAAAGCAAGTGAAAGCCAAGTTGGGAGACAAAAAGCAAGGGCAATGCCAATTTCTTTAGCTCTACATCTTTTTTCTAAGTAATTCTGGGGTTACTTGGGTAGGAGACAGGAAAAAAAAAAAAAGCATTTAAGCATTTTCCTCCCTACTTTAAGGTACATCACATTTAAAATAGAAGATTTAATCCTCTATCCATTGTGATGAAGAAATTGTATTAGAGGAAATCAGATAGGTGAGTAAATATTAAATAATCCTTAACTAGACACTAAACAAAATATCAGCCAGTGCTGCAATAACTGTCAAGGGAGGGAGTATGAAACTGAAATGTGTCGGCAGCAGAGTCAGGGCTCCACTAGCTGAGAGGAGGAGGCAGCAGAGATGGAGGCTGCTGGACCAGCTTGAGGCAAGTTTCCAGAGCAAAGCTGCTACCACTAGCTGGAGATGGAGCCCAAAACCTCCACAAGGGTGTGGTTATTGTTTAGGACCTCTCCTAAAGACTGTGCAAAGAAACCCAACACTTGACATAAAGCCTAAGGAAAAGACATCCAAGAGTTTCAGTTTTGATTAATGTAAAGGAAGGAGAGAAGTGAAGGAAGCAAAATACTTCAGATATATGCCAGGAGCTGGCGTTCTGATGTCTCTGCTGAAGTTTTATTTATATATATTATGAAAATCTATCACATGAAGAATAGCAGAAAACAGAAGTAACCAACCCTCCACTCTACTTTTACAACAAATTAAATCAAAATTCCCCAAAATGGGTATTTTCTCTGAATTCTGTATTCTGTTTACTATGGTGTGAAGTATAACTACCTTATTCTTATAGTCTTTTTTTTTTTTTTAATAACAAATAACTAGGATAAAAGAAAAGCTTTTAAATGACTATCAAGAAAATGGAAAATCATTTCTCCAAGAAAACCGTACAAACAACAAGCAACACGTGGTCACATGAAAGCCGGAGTTATTCCTGTGTTAGTTCCAATCCTCATTCAATACCAGCTCATTTAAATAAAACCAAAGCTGTACTAAGTATACAGAAGATATAATAATACAATTTTACCAGAGGCAAGCTAATCTCCCTTTGGCAATAAAGCAGACCAGACCATTACACATTAATTCTACACCCTCCCCCCCCCTTTTTTTTTTCTTCTGTTTTAAAACCTCCTATGATCCCACAAATACACACATACTTATTCTCTTTGGGGAAAGAACAATCTGAATTACAGAAGTTGAATAAAACAGTGGATTTTTTGATAATGAATTTTTAGATGCTGCTACATTTCACCTTCATACACTTGTTTTGCCCTCCCAAATAGGCGCAAGTATCCTGGAAGAAAATAATAGTTTTGTTTTCCCATTTGAGTTTGCCACCAAAAAAGTCCATATACATAACAGGACTGTTATGGAAATCTTTTGCTATTTTTAGTACATTAGAACCTTTATCAATGATTTTTAGCAGTCATTTGTACAAAGTAGATTTTGAATCCAGGTCCAAAGACTGCACCTTTAGCTCAATTCCAAAATAATTTTAAGTCTAGTCTTTGAGGAAGAGCACAATAACATGAATCACTACACCCCCCTGCATCATTCAAACTCAGTCAGGCTTGCACTGTGAGCAATGAAAAAACCCTAATATACAGCACATATCAATTGTCTCAGACAAAACCAGAACATATTCCCTGAAGTTTGTTTCTTCTGTTTACTTGGCATATTTCACACACTGATTAAAACTGACTCGGTAACGTCAAATTCAAAAAATAAGATGCTATTATAGAATAATTTCAGCCAGAAGAGAGTTCTGGAGGGCTCTAATTCACCTCCTCACCCAAAGAGGGGCCAGCCTTGGTGTCAGATTAGTCCAGCTGGATGTGGAGTATCTCTGCAGACAGACTGCCCAACATCTCTGACAACTTGTTCCCACGTTTGATCACCACCATGGTGGAAACATTTTTCTCCTGATACCAGAGAGGAACTTGCACTTTTGCCTCATCCTTTCACTATTCACATCCTAGAAGGATATATTTTATGGCTGTGACACCTCTACATCAATCCATGCAGTAGATACGAAGCCAGATCCTCCTATTCTTCTTCTGGCTGACCAAAGCCCAGTCTCTCAGCCTCTTTCCTTGTGTCATGCACTGAAGCCTCCTGACCACAGCCAAAAAGTATCTTTGGACAAATTAGAAGCAAGCACTGTAAAGTAACCCTTCCTTGGCTTTCTCTCTGGATTTGCTAGGAACAGAAAACACTTTTTCAACCTTTCTGTTAATTTTTGTTCTTCTGGTGAAGAAAATCAAGAGCAGTAACATCATCCCACACACATCTAACAGATATTGTTGTTCTGCATGTCCTGCAGCTAAAACTCCCACAGAAATCAACATTTTTTCTTTGTTCTAACAGAAACGTGAGTAACATCTAAGTATGCCACCACATACGGTACTTGAGCTTTTCTAATCACACTACTAGGCACTTGTCTGACCACCTGATGACTGAATTTTAGGCTGTGTTGGTCTTCCCTGCCTGCTGGAGATGGAGTTGATCTTCTGCTCCTATCTGTTACCATTGCCACTGTCGGCATCTAATTGTTGATTAGATACACAGTCACAATAACTTTGCATTAAGTTTAACCATAAGGAAAAAGCTAAACTATAAATTGGACAGGAAATGACCCCAGCTAGCAATGCCAATCAATAAAACTCCCAGAGAAGGAAAAATATCTGATACACAAGAATCCAGCAGGAAACAGCAATTGCCAGAGCAGAATAGTAGGTATCAATGAAAGGTGTTAGGTCCAAGATGCTGAGACTGAGATCACGACAGGTTTTCTTCTCATCTGTCACCCGCGACAAAGACGCCCAAAAGAAGCTTTTCATTAAGGAACAAACAAATTAATTAACCATTCTGTGGACACTAAAGTAAATGGACTTCAGGCAGCATTTTAAAGACTAAGCCATTTAACCAGGACATCATCCTTTACAATATATAATTCTGTATTACACTTTTACACAAACCAGCTGCGTCAGGTAATAAGACATCACTGCAGAAAAGGAGTAGTTTTTTCCCAGTCAGCTTACCAACAAGCACCTCTAAGCCTTTTTTTCAGTTATGAAAGGAAATCCTTTCCAAAACATCCCAACTTCTTTCTAGTAGGGTCAGGAATCACAGTTACTTGCAAACATTGGTTGGCATATTTAAAACCTCCCACCACAGGCTACCTTCAGAGCAACCCATATCAGTTAACTTCTCTATGTGGAACAAAAAAAAGAGGTTCAACTTGCAAAAGAATAAAATTAGTATGTGTCTAAATAATAAATGTGGCTCAATGTATAGTATGGAAGGTAATAGTGGCTACTAATTGCTTGCTTTTATCTTAGGTACAAGGGAAAAACAGAATGATTTTTTTTTTTGTAAACATTTAAAGTTACATTTAAATACGGCTCCACCTCCTGCCCCGTTTCTAACTAACTCCGCATCACTGCTATTTGCCCTGACTGTATGAATAGCAATTGGCATGGAATACAGCTATTTTCCCTTCAAAATTCCACAAAGCATGTACTTCCAGGCTGCCACGGAAAACATTTCTCATAAAGCTTAACCTAGGTACGTTCCGGAAGGAACTAAAAAAGAAAGAAAAGAAAGCAATTTTTGCTGCTGACTCACTACACACCATAATCCCTGATAATTAAACCTCAATTTCACTAAGATTTCACTAAGATTTATGCATCGCATTTAAGCAGCAAACATTTTTATCCACAAGGATAACAGAGTGACGGCTTCGGCCTGTGATTGACAGCAAAATGTTTCTTATTGCTAACACACTAGTCACAAAAGTAGTTGTATTTTTGGAGGTGTCACAAGAGGTTCCTGTAAAAGGAAGAGTAAAATAGATATAAAAGCTTAGCTTAACCCAAATCTGTTTATCTTGGATTGTTATAAAACTTGACTTGAGGCCAGATCTGTGCTAGAGAGATTTTCTGCCAGAACTTTTGTCGATTGTTGAATTTCTTCTTTTACAGCCATGGCTGCCTTGGGCTGCAAATCCTCGGCAGGGAATCCTTTCTTTTCCTTTTTTTATTTATTTACTTATTTTTAAAATAACGCACTTCCCCATTATGAGCAGAGACCTATGACTTGCAGCTCCAAGTACTGCTATCCTAATTGAGCACAACCACGCCAGGTTTTTGCTGGGCTCATTGAAATAAATTGTTTTATTCAGTTTGCTTGAGACAATTCAGTGCAAAGCGCTCTATGGCCAATTACCACGAATTTAAAATTGAGAGTGTTTTGCTTCATGGCCTTGGTTATCTACAAAATAGCTTGAAATAAAGAATAATATAACATTAGTCAGCAGAAAGAGGAGCCTTTATGTAACAACACTAAAAAAGCTAGAGTACTTGAATTTTAAGGCACTGCTACTAATTAGCTATCAAAACATTGAAATCTCACACTTTTTCCATTCAAAAAGTACACCTTGAGCTTCTTCAAAGCAACTTTCCTTGGTCATCTTGACATTTAAAATGCAATAAAGGCAGATGGGACAAATGGACTTTGTTGCATTTAGCACAGGTCAACACATTCAGATTCTATTTTCAATCCTTATAAGGTTACATTTAAAAGTGCAAAGAGAAATTTACTATAAGCCATTTTTGCTCTTTCACTCCAATGTTTTCTTTGTCTTCCTTCCTCTGGCCTCTGATTTCCATCCTACTAAACTGGGCAACTCCTCCATACAAGGCACAAATTTTACTCACAGAGCAGCTATCTAACAAGCTGTTTCCTGAGCATTAGTAGTAAGAATTGAAGATTAAATTCCAGCCCAACAAAGCCAACTTTTTTTGAACCATTTCCTAAGCAGGATATTTACTAAAATGTTGAATTTTAAGTATAAAAGTGTTCATTATGTGAGCTGCCCTTCCACACAATCCTAGTATGAAAAAAAGTGGTTTTGACAGCAGATATCAGAGTATGATACACATAAAGAATGCTTTTTTTTTTAATATCAGAAGAGGAAGTAAACATATTAAGTGTATCAAGTGGAAGACACTTTTAACAAATTTGAACACTTCTATGTTATGCAGTATCAGCTGTACACTCTGAAAACTAAATTTAGGTTTGATTTCATTAGATCATTAGACATGCACTGATACCATTTCATTTAAACTCTCAATTCATCTTACTTCAAATTGCTGCTCCCAAGAAAGGCAAAAAGACCCTGCTCAGTGTAGGTATTTCAATCAGTTAAAATTATTAACACACCAAAAATCGAGAATCCATCAGATTCCTGAAATTTCGCTGGGCTTTAACATGACCGCAAAGAACCTGCATTTTAATCTGAACTGCTCCAAACCTGCTAAGCAAAATTTTCCCAGATGTTTCATTGGACTATTTCTGAAGTGGGAAAAACCATCTTCCAGACATAAATGTTAATTTATGGTGACATTTTTGTGACCAGGGTAGAGCCCCAGCCCACTGCTCACATGCACAGCACAGAGTCACACGGGCAGCAGCAGAGCCAGCAGGCCCAGACAGATACTAACAGATTCATCAAAATGACTAATTTGCAAGGAAAAGACTTTTGTTTCTATTGCTTGCTAGCAAACAGGAGACACTGCAAAGCTTTACAGCTACCTCAGCAGTGAAGGATGAGTTTAAAGAGCTCCAAGGTCTTTCCTAGTGGTATTTATATAAAACAAAGCAAGTTTTGTGCAGCCTGAAGAATAGAAAACGTTTCTTTTTAGGATAACAAGGCAGGTAAGCCCGTTATTTAAGAAAAGCTAGGAAGATCTGCCCTTCCTTTGTGTCATTCTCTTTCCTAGTATTCCTCTAGGTATTCATGCTTTGATGTTATTGTTTTAGGAATTTGGAATATTTCACACAAAACAGCATGGAAACAGATTAATTATAAACACATCCAGCAGGAAAGATTCCCTTTTTTTAAGGAAACCATCCAACACCAGCATCCAGCACACACGTTCCTACACTCACTGTCTCTCAAAGGCAGTTGCCAAAAGTGAGAATATTCAAAAGTCTTTTTAAAGTATTTTTAAATAATGCTGTCCATAAAGCACATTTTAAAATGACATAAATTACATCATTTGATATGATTAAATAAAACAAATGAAAACAGAATAGAATGAAAAGAAGTAGCATACAACCAACCTCAGCTGGGCCTTGTCTCTAAATGACGGGTTTTGCTTCACAAGCAGAACCCTCACTCAGGGCTTTAATACTCATTCCCAGCACCTGGCACCAACAACCCAACACACACACAAATCTGAATCACCTGGTGTTTCCTCCACCCAGGCAACTGGCAGGTGGAGATAAGGTGGCCCAGAGGTTTAAATCATTTCAAGAGCCTCCTTATTTCATAAATCAAACCAGACTCTCAGAAACAAGATTAAATTTGAGACTCTTAAGAATTATCATTAAAATCCATATCCACATTTGCTAAGTCATTTTTGGTCAAAATAGGAATCTAAGCATTAAAATGCATTTTTTGCATTATGTTTAACCCAGGAAATAGCCTGTCACACCTACCAGCCCTACTGAAACAGAAGGACACATCTGATTTTTGACTCCTCTATTTCAATTTCTTTAGAGAAAAGAAAACAAAGGAGGACTTTTATTACCTTGCTTTATTTTCCTGCAAACAATCCATTCCTAAACAGCTTTAAAAGAATTCCTTAGGCTGCAGCTGAACAATGGAGATGCCTGCAGATTTATCTCTTGTAGATAAATTTGCTGATTTCTAGGAAGGTGTTTGGTTGCCTATTTGCCTCAAACTTGAGCACATCTGGGGAAAAGCCAGAACTTTCTTAGCTGGAATATTGGGCTCTATTAGACTAAGTGGAAGAGAATAAGTTGCTACCAGAATAAGGAGTAACCTGGCCCTAGATGTTCATTAACCATATTAAACACACATGTGCATTCCCCCCCACCCAGACATATATATGGGTACATAATAGGAGCACATCATCTCTTTTCTTTCTTGTTAACATAAAGATCAGAATCTGGATTTTGACAGGGAACAGAGAAATCACAGGGAAAGACTCAAAACATTCTGATGACTACCAGGATATTTTGGGATCTTTGATTACTCATTACAGTTTCTGAGGGAGGAGGACAAACCTGTGGGTGTTTGCTATCCAGCCAACCATACCTACACTCAATAAAAATGTTACAACTGACTTAGAGAAGTAAGATCATCTGACTTTTCTTTTTCCTCTTAAAGAAAAATGTGTTGAACCTGAAACAACAGACAGGTCAAAAAAGCCCTGAAAATAAAATATTGCTCTCGTGCCTTGTGGCTGTTCACATCCCCCTGTTTGTTTTTGGTTTTGGGGTTTTTTTTCCCTCCTTCTTTTCAGGAAATTACCCAGGCTGCAGTGAGAGGCTTCTTGTGTGCAGTAATGCCCAGAATTATGAAACAGGATTATACAGAAACCATGTTAAGAAAGATGAGTTCTTACTCTCAATATTTCTAACCACACCAACAATTAAAAAGCAACAATTAAAATTATTAGCAATTCATAAGGGAACAAAAGGGTAGCGAGCATGAGAGTTGAACAAGCTACCACTAATGCTGTTTTCAAATATTTATAAATACGTAGGAACTTTTAGCTTCTCTTTTGCTCCGGTCTTCCTGTCTGCATAGATGAATTTGGCTACATTCTCATGAAAAAGTTTCTCAAGAAGGGTTCTATTGTTTCCAAACCAATATTAATGAACATGCCTTATTTGGACAATTTAAAAAACAAGAGTCTTGAAGCCTTGTTGTTGAAGAGATCGCGTGTTGCCAAAATTTGCATTGCAAACACACAATTTAAAAGGAACAAGCCAGTTTGGGATTAGCTGACAAACCTTGACCTCAAATAATACTCTGCAACTACATCCCACAGCTGGGCAAGCACACAGCAAACCAACAAATATCCTATGGAATAATCCCCAAAATTTTAGCAAGAACTTATTTCAAAATGTATTGCTCTATCATCATTGCAATACCGCAGCCACCGCAAAAAAAAAGACCTCTCAGGATGGCAATATCTCTTTTGAGATCTATGCATTTCAAACGGCCTAAGGCATTTTCCAAACATTTAGAGGTTTTTTTTGTTTATGGCTTTTTTTTTTTTTTTCTTCCTCCTCTTTCAAGAAGCCAGGAGACTGCTCGTCTGTCTGATGTACAAATGTTTTCCCCTTTAGCCATTCAGGAAGCAAGGCAAAAGCAGGTCAGGTTTTCATTGTAACTTGCTAATCTTGTATGCAAGTCTGGTAACAGAGCTAGGGACAGCAGTGTTATCTGACAAAAATTTACCTTGGGAGGATAAGTCACAAAGTAGAGCTTGTTTGGAGGATGTAGCACACAGAAGACATGGTTGGGTAACGAGCACCAATGAATCTTGTCCTGGTTTTGTTTTTTTTTTCATACATTTGTACACATATTTAGGAATAGATTAGGGGCATAGTTGACATTTCAACTATGCAAAGCAAGATCCGTTTGCTTGAGCTCCACGGAGAGGTCCTTTATATGAGCCGAAGATTTGGTGGACGTTTGTAGAGTGGACGTTGAGGAAGACGAACTGGCCCACCTCCTGCCTAAGGAGCACATTTTAAATGGACGTGGAAAAACAGATGAAATCTTAGCCAGTTTGATGAAGAGCTGCAGCTAATAACTGCCCCCACTCAAAAAAAAACCCCAAAAAACTATGAAAAATTATTTTCTAAGTTCATCCAGAACTGAAACTACCGAAACTAAACAACTTGATAAAATAAAGCACTTCTTCAGGCCTCCAAAAATACTAGGGAAAAATGTCAGAAGAATACATAACTGTTTTCATAAAGTCATGGCATATTCAAGACCAAAGTGATTAATCAAAATTGATTGATAAATTTAGCACAATATGTTGACTTGATTAACATGGAAAATGTGGGGATTTTTTTCACCTAGTCACATCCTTTTAAAATAGAAACTCTATTAAACCTACAGAATGTATACTCACAGACTAATTGCCACAGAATTTTGGTGGAAATATATGGATTTAGTTATTTAAAAAGAGAATGTGTTAAGCATAAGAATAAAACTCAATAAAGAGGCTTCTGGTTATGATATTTATGTTAAATTCGTAGCATCTTGTGTGAGATTCACTAAATTAAGACTGCAGTAAATAAATTTATAAAGACAAAGAACATGAGAAAAATCTCATAAAATAAAAAAAGAGTTGTGCAATAATATAAAATAAAATTATGAATTTTAATAAAAGCTTTATGAATATCAAGTGGGTGACATTCTCAGTGGACAAAAGTAGAACTTTAATGAATCCAACACAAGGTATATCTTGATTAAATAATTAGTTCTTCAGTAGTTTCCTCCTACCGAAACAGGGACTCAGCATAAGCTATTGGAGACTTCTGTGAAATTAGATGCTGATTATCTGTATTCATTTCCTTGCTAAATCAGTTGCTGCAGAATCTCACTGTGTACTTACACTGTGAGACACTTAATCTCAAAGCATGTATATTTTATAAAATTACAGCATCTACAGACAAGGAAAGTAAAAAACTCTTTTGTACTTTGTCAGAAAATACAGAAAAAGTGACATCCTAAAAAAGGTACATATTGTTTTTAAATGTATATCATCTTAATGTGTGACCTTTGAAGCCTTACCTTTCCTATTGGCACATCAGAAAGAGACCTGCAGTTTATGCCTTAAAACTAACGTGAAGAATGTACATATAACCTGACACTGTCTTGGCTTTTGGCAGCAGTTCAAGGGAAAATTGGCAATTAAGTTTGAAGTTTGAATCGACAAGTAACAGAAAAAAATGCCTTCTGATCTTCCACTGGTCAGCAAACGAATGGATTTGTGAAACTCAACACACAACATGCTGAATTCAACAACTGAATTCAATCCAACAGCTTGTTTAAAATCTTTCTCTCTAAAACAAAGACTCAAGGACGGGGACCTCCTACCAAATGTCCAAAATGGCCCAGTTTGAAGGACAAGAACTTCTGGATTAAAAATAGCAGGAACAATGTGTAAATATATTGATTTTAAAAGAATCCTGAGTACATAAATACTACATTAAGAATAAAGGAGAGAAGGAAAAAGAATAGAACACAGGGCATTGATTCATGGCGTAGTAACCTTCATTCAAAAGAACTACTTGGAAGGAATGGGCAAGAAATAGTCTGTCAGATGGAATAGTCAGGTAACTATATAATAACTAATTATTATGAGAAGCTAAAATCTAAAATTAAACTTCTCTTTCTAAACCACCACATGAGAAGTTCTAAGAATGTTTGTCATTACTAAATTTTGTCTGCATAAAGAATGCAAGCTCAAATATTTCCTGTGTGTTCTTTTCCGTTCACAAACACTTTATTACAGTTTCTTGACAAGCAATTTGCTGAGTTTTATTTTGGCACAGACAGGCACGTGATGACACCACCAGGCAGCTGGCCAAAGCAGAGAGGGCAGGGAGGAAAAGGAGAGGTAAGGACCATGTTACCTAAAGATCGTATGGCTTGCTTGTTATGCCTTAGAGCTTGGCACCAAGCACAGTGGATGCTGTAGGTCAGCAGATGTTCACCCCTCTGGTTGTGGTTTAGTCCTTCAGAGCAGCTCTGAAGTTGCACCTCATTGGGAATTCGGACAGATGAAGCCTCTGCAAAATGACCTCCTTTGTGCTATCAGAATACAGAGCCCTGAAAAGCAGGGAGGTTTCATACCTATTAAAAAAATCTTAGCAAGCCAAATGTTTCTTCAGAACAAAGGGGAACATGCGACCCAAAAAAGAAAGTTTTTGGTTGTTGCCTGGCTTCTTCTCAAGATGCTCAGAAACCAAACTGCTGGCTCTGCTCCAGTCCTCTCATCAGGCTCCTGTGGCTCCTTGGGAACTCTCTGCCCAGTGATTCAGTAATTGCTTCTCAATTAAATGCAGCCTTGGTGCATACATAGAAATAAGTCATTTGACACTATGTAAGATCTTGGCACACATCTAATGGGTACAGTACCAGAGAGCAAACTCCTCCAGATGAAAGTGGGAGTGCTGTGCTCATTGAAATCCTTGGACTGAAGTATCATAAGGACTCAATTGAATAAGGAATTAATTGAGTAATGGATTCATGAGTACCTGTGAATAGAACCCTTGAGCTTGGACCTTCTTCAACCGAAGATTTTTAGAAGCACAAAAGCAAAATGCAGCTCACCCCTTGTGGCTCTGCCAACCTTCATATACTGCAGCTTGCACCAACTCCTCACTACACGAGGATGTGCAGTAAGGGATGTACCAGCGAGCTCATCCCATCCCAAGGGTTATTGCAGGACTTGCACAAACCAAGCAGGTGGAAAGCAACCAAAAGAGAGGAGAACTCGAACTAAGAGAGCCAAAAACCTTCACATTCATTGAGGAAATCCTTATAAGCCTAAAGAGAGAACCATGAGGCCAATTGCTTGAGGAGAGAAAGCAACTGAGTAACTTGATTATGTCAGTTTTCTTCTTCTTTCATTGCAATCCAGCAAAAAGGCATAAAGTGTGAAAAACACATGCAGGATTAAGCTCTGAATAAAGATGCATAAAATATTAGGCAACAACTACTACATTAAACTCAAACTTCAGTCTTTGGTTTCAAAGTACTAGTAACTTCTGTTCACAAATATTTAAAAAACAGCGAAGGCTCTAGGACAACAACTGCACTAAATTCCCATCCCTCTTAAACAGTTTGTCCACTGCCATGAAGGAACCTAAGATCAGTGCAACTACTGAAATTTTGTTACTGGGCCATAAATTAACCCTCACTCTTTCTTTAATTAGAAATTCCTGTTACTTTCTACATAACATTAGTAAATAAAACATGCTGAGAGACAAATAGAATGCTCACAATGAGCCCTTTGAGAGAAAAAAAAAAAACCTCTTTGAGGAGCATCAGACCAGTCTGTTACATACTATTGGTAAATCCTTACCAAAGTTGATAGGCCTTAATAGGAATATGCAAAGTTTTGATCATTTTGTCCAGAGAATTGATAATCGTGTAAGAGGACATATTAAAAACAAAAACCCAAGGCCTAGCACATTACAAAGGTACCATTATCTTAAAACCAGGTTTGGTCTGTTCAATTTCACGTAAGGGTCCAAATTAATGGCTAAAAAACGATTCTATTTCATAAAGAATTAAAATTCTTAAACTGTAGTTTCATCAAGAACAACAACTTTTCCCTCTCTGTGATACTGCACTGCAGCTTTCTACCTGGCTTTCCCACAGGGTCTGAGCTCAAGAAATCAGGATTTGCTGTCAAGTTGGGAACATGGGTAAGACTGCTCTCCCAACTAATGATGCTCCAGATTTCACATAGTGAGAGTGACCTGCATGCTTTCAGTTCCTCTAACAGAACCACAGTTACAACAGATAAGAACTCCTCACATAAAGCAAATGTCCTTCTCTACAGAGGATATAAAGAATACCACAACCCAGTTTAATCAACAATATTCCAACAGTTAACAATATCATAATGTCTATGTGAAAACATTGAGATCCTCAGTTTAAAAGAGAAGAAAAAGAGTAGTACAGCTCTCAGAAGGTCACAGAAATGTTCCAGGAGATCTTGGAAGAATACATGACGGAAGCAGAATTAAAGATGGCAAAGAAAATAAAATAAGCCCCTCCTCTTGCATGCATTTTCCTCAAGGTTTTCGAGCAATCTTTCCCTTCCTGCCCAGAAAAATGAAAAACCACTTGAAAAGTAATATTATATATATATATATATGTATAAAATAATGGGTTTGGTACTTCTTCAGAAACAAAGATCTACACCTCAGCTTTTACTATTTTGTACTTATATTACTATACCTTGCAGAACAACATATGGTTAATTAAACTATTTCAAGCAGTGTAGTAAAAGCGTAATCATTTTTCTCTATTGTGTGCAGGTATGTGCAATTTTCCTGGGAAAATCTGAAGAGACTAATACGTATCCCCTGGAAACAGTTCAATATTTGATAGCCATTCAGTACATGCTTCTACATGAATACCTACTAATAAAAGAACCTGATATTAGCATAAACAGGTACAATACATTTTCATCACTACGAAGCAACATGAAATAAGCAAAATTAAAACCTGTTGCAAATCTCCTTTCTCCAAAATTTTTCATTAAAAACATGAAGTATAACTCTCTTTTTTAAAATAGATGTTTTAGAATGAGAAAATGAACAAGTTGACCATGCACTTTATTGAAGGTTTATCTAATCTTTAAAAGCAGAATAAATTGCACATGTGCCTATGCCTATTAATGTGATATTTAGTTGACTATGAAAAGTGTGACTAAATCTAAAAGCCCTTGGAATTCTGTGCTGTAAAGACAGACTTGTAGCCTGAAATTATGCCACATATAGCGAATGAGCAGTGCCCTCCACTGCAGTGGCATTGAGCAGGCCTACAGCACAGAAGGGAAAGCTGGAAAGCTTTTTTGTCATGAAGCAAAAGCAATCTGTGCACACTACTCAGGGCAATAAAGGGCAAGCCTGAGCTTTTGCATGTTGAAATGTCTGGGTTGCTCCTTTGAGAAGGATATAGAAGTTACACTTGATCTGGACCTGATAAAACAACTGCTCCCTAGGAAGTCAGAGAGAGAGAACATGACCAATTATGTTTAGGAGATCAAAGATTCAGCCATTCCCCGCGTTTTCCAGTCTAAATATATGCTGATGAGTCAGATAAAGTTCAGCCAAAAATAAAATAAAAATAAAATGCAAAAGCTGAATCATTCACTGTAGGGTCCATCAAACTAGGTGCAGCCCTGAGCGGGGGGTACTACACAGTACTGAGCCACACATCCAAAATGCCAGTGCTATGGCAGGTCATTTGGAAGAGGAGAACAGATTGTGAGACATCTGAAGATTCAGGCCTACAATTACTCTTGCTGTGTGTTTCATCCTTTTCCACAACAACAGTTTCTTAAGGTTAAATTAAGATACTTCTCTTGGTTGAAAGGGTATATATATAATCAATTCCATCTCTCTCTCAAATATTGACTCAAAAGACAACCTCAGAGAGATACTTTATGATTATACATAAAAGTATATCGAGCAAAAAGGCATGAGCTGCATACGGGCCAGGAGTGAAAATTCAAGCAAGTAACTGACCCAATAAACTAAATGACAGTGAAAATGCTAACGCTGGCTTCCCTTTAACTTTAAAGTGACTTACTCTAAAAACAAATATATTCCCAAAAGGAACCTCCTGCTGAGCAGAGCAGCATTTCGTATGCATTCTTCAAAGATCCTCCTCACAATATTGAGCTTATCTGTGTTGAATAGGCTAAGCAGGAGTTACCTGGGCTTAACACTCCCAACTACACAACAGTAAAAGATTTTAGAAGTCTCCTGAAAGACTAGAGTCAGAGGCAGAAAACTACTAAATGAAATAAAGTCAATATATCAAGGAGAAAATATTAATCATCATATGGAAAGAAACATATTTCTTCACAATAAAGGCACTTGCCCTTCAGAGACACCACAGTCAAGACAGTGACCACTTATCAGGGCGTGGGAAAAGATATCAAATACTAATTTAGCAAATAGGCAACTAAATACGTTAATTTTAACCTTGTGATTAAGGCAAAGGCATCATTTTAACTGAGACTCCTTTCTAAATTTCTCAGGCTGAAAGGCAACATTACATCAAAAATAATCAAGAAAATATAGTCTGATCTGGCTAGTTCAAGACTATTGCACTTTATTAAAAATTCAAGAAAGAAAGAAAAATTTATTTGAATCCAGAAAATATGATTAAAAGCTGCACATCTAGTAATAAATGGAATTGGTATTCCAAAGAAATTTGTATAAGAAAGAAATTTACTAAATGATCCGTGTATCCATTCTCTGAATTCTTTGAGCTTAAAATAAATGAGTCAATCTCCAGCTGTATGTATAGATGGGAAGTCGAAGAAAATTTATTGCTGTTCAGAATACAGATCTATAATAATTATGTTAATTAACACTTCAAAGCACATCTTATTATTAGCGTGTTCTTTTTGTAAGCAGGCTAATTTCGCAGCCTAGCGTTTACGATCAGTGATGACATGAAGCAAATTAAGTCAATGTAAAAGAGAATAGAGCTTTCACAGCATACTCAGGCAAGGAGCTAAAATGGATTACAAACTTTAATACCCATACCTCATCCAAAGACTATGGAAGCTATCAGATGCATACATATTTAAGTCACACAGCATGTGGATCTAGCTTTTCTGTTTTTCTGATGAGTCTGACCTATAGAAGACACAATCCTGTGCCTGCTTTCTCCTTGATTCATAAATGAAAAATTATTTTACACATTATTATTGCACATATTTTTGTTCTTCCAGTCATGCTTTCTCCAGTTTATAACCTCCGGTAGACCTATGCATGTCCAGTAAATATATAAACATATTAAGTTAATTAAGTTAAAACTTCCATATATTTATAGCTTCTGGTTCCAGTACAAGGATCTCGTAATATGAAAAAAACCCTTCACTAAACGACATCTTTTCTCCATATAGATGAGGAAATGCATTCTGTACACAGGTTAAACTCATAACACCTCTTGATTTAATACAGCCTACACCTAGCGGTACTTACTCCAAAATTCTTGCTCCATATCATTTTCGTATTCACATGTTTTAACTTCAGAGTGTGAACCCCATGTATGAATTTAACTTACATGAATTCTAGAATATCATTTACTTTGTAAGTACTACCAGAAATAGTTAAAAAATCTATACTGTAAGTTGAGGCAATTTCATTTTTGGTGTATAAAAGAACCCCCCGCCCAAGACTGCCATTAAATGACAAAACTCAATTCATTTTTGCATTTCTACTCTGATCTCCTTCCAATCTGTCGACATCATTTCTGAGATGGGGGAAGCATTCCAGGAATAATCTAATTAATTCTACATTCTAACAATAAAACTTTCTCACTAAAGTCACTGCATAGCTACCATTTGGATCCATTCAAAGATCACAATATCTTATGATACTCTGAGTTCCTATTCAGCTGGGTATCCTAACAGCTATTTTTAAATTGCTGCTTAAAAAAATAAGTCAACTCACTGCTCATACAATAAAGTGTGACTGACAGTATCACCAATCAAATATATTAAAAATAAATGTAGAAAAATACTTCCAAGTTAGCCCCCTGCTAAGCACTTAAGAGTACATTATACAACCACCATAATCTTAATATTATTAATTATAATTAAAACAGTTATTAGCAGTTTATGCCTGCCAATTATTAACTACACAATCACCTTTAGAAAAARGTTGATATGATTATTCTGCTTTAATTATTATTTTTGGCATAAAATAATCATTATTTACCAATATGATTGTAGCCATGCATATTTAGAAAATCAGAAAGTCTGAAACTGACATTTAGCTCACAAGTTATTTCGAAAACAAATGGATGAACAAACACGTAACTGCTTTTGGAAGAAACTGAGAAAACCAATCAACAAAAGATGCAACCCAGCACAGTTCTCCCCTGAAACTTGTGGATGCTCCCTGTATTTGGAATGTGAAGGTAAACTGTTCCAATTATGGAAACTTCAGGCCGTGCTCTTTCAGAGGCGAGGATGATAGTATCACAGACTTGAACAATTTTTCCCCTCACCACTACTGGGCCTTCATCCCACTTCTCATGAGAATCCGGCCACTGCAATTCAGTCACAGTCATGATGAAGCAACAGATGGAAATACTGGCCAAACCCCTCCAAGTTCATGATGGGTTGATAATCAGATAGGTGTCCTTTCTTACTGCTTATGTGCCATATCTGTAGTGGAGACACTACAGTTCCGTTCCCTTACTGAGCTGTAGCAGGTCGGCTCTTTGTTCGTTCTGCTTTGTACCATGGATTGATCTCACACTCATCACAAGGAGAGTGGATCTCCCCATAGCTTGAACAGGCAGCTGAACAGCCACATTACTGTGGGGTGCCGGTGTTGCACCAGGGAACCCAGCTTGCCACAGAGCCACCTTTCAACTTTCCAGCTGTGTTAGAAAAATAACAGAAAGTTTCTCAGCACCTCTCTATATGGGCAAGCACAGCAGAAGAGAAGGGGCCCTTGTGTTGCATAGTGGCACATGCAAAAATAAGGCTTAAATTTCAATTTCAAGTAAAAAAGAAAAATTCCCCAATCTCTTGCTGATAGAGTCTAGCTTTGACTCCCTGACAGGAATGATCCTGAACTAACTAGCTCACGCCAGGCCCGAGCGATGGGTAATCTCACCCCCTGCATGCCCAGGAACACCCAGACACGTGAATGAGGTAAAAAAAGCAGAGCTTAACCAGAACCTCATTGTGCAATTGGGAAATAATTCTAATCAATTTAAAATAGCATTTTGGACCTTATAACACTGTTGAATTGAGTTCAAATGGTCAAAAAAGAAAAAAAAAAGGGAGTTTTTATAATCAACTTTCCTTTAGGTCTGTCTTGCAAAATAAATTTCTCACATGCTGCTTTAACTGAATTCAGCTCTTAAACAGAGAAACTACACAAAGAATCTGTAAAATTACCACTCTCATTTGAGTGCATCAGGCTATTTTCTGCTATTTTCTATTATCTGTATTATCTCTGTTTTTCTCCAAACTTTTAAACATTCATGTGTGTGGTTCAGTGTTCCATGACAATAGTAATCAGTGATATATTTCCTACTGAGACTAGTAAATGTACCAGATTTACAGTTCAAATATAATAAAATCCAGGCTCACTAATGACAAGTTAAATGTGAATAACTGGGGTGGTTGGAAATGAAAATATTTTTCTCTAAGCAATACAGAAATCAGTCCATTTCCAGAATGCAGTACATTACCAGTTCTTTAAATTGAAAAGTCATATTCTTTACTGAAATTTGATTAAATTCTGCTAAAAAGCAACATCAAAATGGAAAGAGAAATTATGAATTACATTCATAATTGTTATGAATTCATGTACACTTCCAGCAATTAAAACAAATTAAGAGTTATAACTGATGATCTGTTTATTTCATAGATACAGATTTTATAATTTCCTATGTATTACTATATAGAAAAAAGTTATAAAACCTGTAATTAATTAGGCTTCGTCTTGTGCCAGGGGACATATGATTGATTTATTCTAAGCTACTATATTAAACATCTTAAATTTCTGATAGCAAAACCACATGAATTGTCATACTGATTTGCCCCTGCAGAACTGCAAGGTAAATAATGTGTCATATTCTCTGATGAAAAATAATTATAATAAAGTGTGCATTTTTTTTTGTTACTTAAAAAAGATAGAAATGTAAAATTATAGTGCAAACTAGTTCGGTTTGTATTCTCTGTTTCACAGGTTTTAAATGCTGGAGCACTACGCTCCCTCTCAAAGGAAAAAATAATGCTAAGTTTTCTAAATGCACCTGAAAAGGCCTATTGATATATTAAAAAAACGCTTAAATATAAAATCCACAACTGAAGAGCATTTCAATAACACACTTAACAATAGTCTGCTCAGTGGCTAAATATATATGAACACTTTACAAAAATCTTGCCAGAATGACATGGAAATATAAAAGGCAAAATAGTCTCAATCAAAACAGAGGAAGTATAGTTTCCAAAAATTTGTTGCTGCATGGCTCTGAAAAAGAACAGGTACGTTTGTAGAAATTTCATACTACTATTTTAAATATCTAGGAAATGTGTTATTGAAATGAACTACAGTTGGACATTAGAAAACCAACATTTGGTCAGAAGTGCAATTCATACCTTATTTTCAAAGCTATTTTCCCCTCAAAGAGCAAAAAATCTTAGTGCACTAACAGTCGATACTGCTATTTAATTATTATCCAGAACGATCAGAAAGCAATAACTAAATCTGAATTTTTATGTGCAATTTTTACAGTGGAAGCTACACACAAAATGTTATGAAAGGGCATTCAAGCCTTTCTTAAAAGAGTAATTTATTTATCAAAATCCATAAACCATTTGTAAAAACCATCCATGCTCTGAAAAAGCTGTCATTCATTTTGGCTACAGTCTACAAGGTGAGAAGTAGAGGGGCTATTCCTTGACTAAATATTTTGTTACACATTTCTATATAAAGGTTTTATGGAATTAGGAATGATGATAAAGAGGAAAAACATGTTAATTCTTACAAACTCCCACAAAGCAAAACTAACAAACAATTATAGTTACCTCACACTTTTAGTTGACTGGCATACTGAAGCCAGAGAACAGAAATACATTGCAATCATTAGGCACATTCATACCCTTCAGGAGAAATTCTAACAAATTCCTCCACCGCACATCTCTTACAAAATCCCAGTAAGTTAGTTGAAAAAGGCATGTGGCAGGGCATATCTGTTGTTCTTTAAATATGACAACAAGGGAAAAATGGGTGCCCTGGCAAGTTCCAGCTCTCTTAGATCCCTGACAGCTAGTGAAAGTTTTAATTAGTTTGCTAGTTCAAGGCTTCCTACCATAAATGCAATTCTGTCATTTCTAATGCATTCTCATGATCAGTTAATGGATTTTTTTGCCTCCAGCTCAGACAACCTTCCTGTCTTATAATTTTTTTCTAAATCAATTCATAGGTTATCCATATTTTCTCATTTGGAACACTAATGAGCTTGTCTAAAATTCAGTTGAATGCACTGCTCCCACTCATTTGGTAGTTCTTTTTCAAATCCAAGCTACATTCCTGCATGACTCTTCAGAATTTCAGTAGAAATCAGAGGACGCTCAGCAGTTTGAAAATCTGTCACTTATTTATGTGCCTATACATACAAAAAGTTCAGAGTCTAAATCCAAAAAAGTTGACAGACATTTTTGGAGGCTGAAGATTTGTGCACAACAGATGTGGTTTTCAAGTATTTCAAAAGTCTTCAAAAACGTTTCAAAAGGGCTTCAAAGCTGCATAAGCAGCTTAGAGGACAGTCTAAGTATTTAAATGTGATTGCCAAAATAAAACATGGGCTAGTTTAGTAGGTTAAAAAACACAGAATCAGACACATTTGGATTGTAAGAGATGAGGAGATCATTTACTCCAGCCTCCTGATCTAGTTTGATCAGTTAGCTCTGGAACTTGTTCACGACACTTTTCTTGCAGTCTGTGACTGTTAGTGTCTTCTCTGCACAGTGACCTATTTTTAATGAAATATTAAAGAACTTTACCACTCTAGCCTGTCTATACTAAACATGTCTTAGAAATCTTCAGATGACTTTGGAGTTCTAGCTGAACAAGGATTACATATTTATTTAACTATTAACAAGAAAATTTTAAAATTAGGTGTTTTCTTTGGAAAGTAGAGGGGTTTTTTTGTTTTGTTTTGTTTGTTTGTTTATTAAATGTCCAAATCTACAAACATGGACCACGTGCAACATGTCTTCTGGAGGCTGTTATTTTAGGCAAAGTGCCATCCAAGAGCAGAGGTAAACTGGATACTCACTTGATCAGAACATAAGCAATTTTAAGTCAAAAAAAAAAAAAAGGAGGAAAAAAAAGTGTCAGATAGGGATGATTGCTAGCTTATCAGAGAAAAACAGAAGGAACATTTGTATAACTTAAGTTAAAGTACATCTGATAAACACAGTCAGAGAGAAGTAGTCTTAATCACTTGAGGCTTTCAAGATAAAGTTTATACATCTCACAAGAACATGCAGTAGTCGCATCCATTTTATCTGATTCAATATTGAGGAAAATTAGGTAAAACTTATTTCTCCAGTAAAAGAAATTGTATTTTAAAACAGTCCTTTATATATGTGAGTATTATCTATGAATCTGTGAAATGAAGTCAATTTGTAGGTGATAATAACCTTTGAAAAATGCAGCAGCTCAACATTTCACTTCCAATTCTGGACTGTACATTATTTTCTCTAGCTTTCTTGAAGAACTGCTAAAATATTAATGCATTACTCATCATTAAGGTAATCATTTCAGGATCTGGGGCACCTTAGCCTTGTAGCTCAATGTGTACTTCCTTTACTTGCATTTATAAAGGAGTTCTACGAAATTTGAAATTAGCTAAACCAAAGTTTACGCAGACAACTTCAGAAACTATGAATTTACAACAATACTTTGTCAAGATTTATAAGGAAAGTTAATTAACTGTTTACCAAGACCTATGTGAAAGGAAACCTGCATGTCTTCAATTGCCTTTGCATCTGAAAATTTGTGTACACTTAGATGTGTATTTCCAGAAGAACTTACAGAAAAACAGTGTAAAGGAATTACAAGTAAGGATTTTCTGACAACAAAAACATCATTAAGTCTGTTCTCACTCAATAAGAGAAGCCCTATATTTTTATCCATTAGACTTATCTTAAGTTCCACAATGCCTATAAAAAAAATTATTAATAACAGGTTGTTGGACAGATGGGCTTATCTGGCACTCATTTTTAATATAATTAGGATTTCTAGAAGAAAAACGGCTTGTGTATTTTAAATAACAGGATTGCCCATTTTGAGGCTTACTAGGATAAAATTATGTAACCAGCTGCTTATTATTAATAGCTGCTCAAGGGGAAAAAGGAAACAGGCCACAGAGGCATAAATTGCCCTGATGGGGACAGGAGCTGGCTGTCTACTGCCACATTTCCTGGGTCTGCTTAGCTGCTTCCTCTGTCCATACACTCACAGCACATTTTAATATGCACAGACACAGCTAATTTGGTCTGCCTCAATAAACAAAGATTTCTACAGAAAACAAAGAGCTGGATATCACTATTACCTACGTTACATGCATTGTCTAGCATCCCTTTTCACCTTCGGTTTTTCAGGCTATTTAGAAATGATTAAACAAGTTGTTTAGGTTCTACTAACAAGGTTGACTCTACCTAGTTGGAGGCTAAATGGATGGACACGTTGTCCTAGTCCACCGCAGTACAAAATGAAAGAGGTTTCAACATTTAGAACTTCTAGAGATGAACACCAACTATTTAATCTTTTGCTATATAACATTAAGGCAATTACATATAATGAGTACATATAACACAAGGCCAAAGAAATAAGCAAAATATTTGAAAAACACTTGCCTGTGTCACAAGTGGCTCCAGTAGCCTCTCTACTGTGAGAGTCCTGATTTCCAGGCTTTTGGGGTCCCATTTCAAAATGATAGGTGAAGTTGCAGAAGTCATAATCCCTAGAACAGACAAAATGACACAAACATAACAAATGTTATGATGTTATAATAAACAAATAGTGCATATACGGTATTAATTTTATATATTGGAAGATTAGTATATATGCTGTTTCCATTCGCATATAAAATACTTGTTCACATGTAAAATACCTGTTCACCAGAGCAGTGGTTTGCCCATACTCCCAAGAATGACTAGATTATAAATATCTGACGGGCAGCAGACAGAAACAGACAGAGGCAGAGGCAATGGGCAAATGGGCAAAAATTGAAATACAGTAAATTCCATCTGAACATTAAAAAAGACTTTTCTGTTTTAATGTGAAGGTGTGAAATATTGCAGGAGATTGCCCGAAGACACTGAGGGGTCCTCACAGGTCTCCAGAACCCAATGGATGCTGAGCAAGCAGCTCAAGCTGCTGATGCTTGAGCAGGGAGGCAGGACGAGAGCCCCAGCAGAGACCACCTCCGACCTCAACTACTCTGTGGCTCTGAATTTTGAATTCACAGTGATAAAAGTATTTGATGACAATATTACAAGTAAAGTAGTTTGCTGGCTCAAAAGAAAATACCTGAAAAGTGTTCATTTAAAATTATTATCGGCTATAATCTTGTATTTTAGCTATAAATTAAAACCAAGTGTCATACACCAGGAATAGAAAATAATGAAAGAGAGAGATCTAAATCAGGTCTTCTATACATAATATCCCAAATATTTAAAATTATTTTCTTCAGATAACTTAGCATCTGTGTCTAACTGATGAACTGATTTCAGTGATGTGGAAAAAAATAATTAAGTGAACAAAAATCACAACATGTTCAGCCATTATTCCTCGCACAGCAATCTGCTTTCCAAACTGAATTCAAAGGTTCAGTACTTAGGAATATTATCTAATATGCGCAACATAAATCCATTGTTTGATTCTGGAAAATGTCTTTGACTAATTACTGTCATTTATAATTATTGGTTTGTTAAGCTTGTGCCAAAGGTTTTCACTGTATTACCAGCAGACAACGTAAAATATTCGCTGAAAGAGAAATGTATATCTTAGCTCTCTAATCAAAGCACTTATAAAAGACATAAAAACAGTCCTCTCTCTCCCTCTCTTCTTCTTTGCAAACATTTAATAGCAAAACTATCTGGTAATATCCAGTATATTCTGAAATTACCATTGTTTAGATTCTACTCTCACACAGAAGATTGCTAGACTTTATTCAATATTAGAAGCAATGCAGAAAATTGCATTATTCTTCTCTCTCTTCTCTATTTTTTCAATCTCTAGTTGCTGTAAACATAGTAAAGACATGGGACTTTCCTTGAAACATTTAATTATCCTTCAGCACCTACAAGTTTCTTTCACAGAAAGATGGTTGCTAAAGAAGTTGACTTTCATACTGAGAAAGGAGGTTCTACTTATAGATAATGATGCCAGTCAATATTTTATGTTACAATACCTTTCAAGAATGTAAAATACAGTTGCCGAATCTTTAAATAAGTGTCTTTTTCCTTGCTGACTATCAACATGGGTACTCGTCGTAAGTTTATTTCTTTAAAAAAAGATATTAAATATAGACCAAAGCTTACAAAAAAAACCAAAGTTCAGTAGCCCAGCAATCATATTGATGACACAAAACAGGAAACAGCTGATCACCCATGCTGTCACCAGAATATTCCAGTTTCAACTTCAGAAATAGCAATTCATAATATTCATTATAAAAGGGCAAAAATGCTTTCCACTATTAAAAAAAAATCATATAAGAAAAAGCCTCATTAGCAGCCTATAAAAAAGTTTTTTGTCTGCTGCAAGATCGAGCCCACAAAAGCAAACAAGTGAAAAATACAAGCCAAATGTGGCACATTTGCCTCAGCACTTCTCTGTCACAGCTGCTGTCACAATAACAATTTTAAATGACAAAAGACTGAAAAGGAGTTACCCCCTCAAATAAATGAACATGGGAAAGAAAGGAGGTTACCACATCTTATTACTGCTTTGACCAAAACATCCCCCAAAGCATCTGCCTGAGTACTTCTCTTAAGACAAGCGGCCCTGTCGCTCCTAGCTGGCTCGGGGCTGTGTGATACCCGTAAGGACAATAACGACGTGATCCGCTGGCCAAGGATAATGGCATCGCGCCACATTTTTCATATAAAACTGTACTATGATAAAGGGAAGGAAACAAAAAGAGCCCCAAGAGAGAGAAACCTCCTTCCTCGTTACATTCTAGGTTAGAAAAGCACCTATTGTTTTCCTGGGTAGTTTCAGTTTTGTCTTTGTCTCTGGAGTTCAAAGGCTGCTTCTCATTATCTCAAAAACTTGATAACAACAATCCAATCCCTCAAAATATGACATTTGGCTCCTCATTTCACTTCCAGCCTTTGGAGCTTAGAAGTACGTAGGGATCGTTCTTTGGGATAAATTTAATTGAATTAAAGTGTGCTCATGCTTTTTCTGAACGGTTGCTGGAGAAGGGATTTTTCAGTATTATCATAAGTCTCACTGAAATTTAGTTCCTGTTGTTCACCTACATTACCTACTGGCAGAGAGGGACTTTTTTTAAGCCTGAGCATGAAATTTGACACTGTTGAATAAGGAAAGTATGTTATAACACTGCATTTCAGGCAGCCCGCTTCTGATGAAAAGTTTTGCACCAAAGATTGAAGTCCTAATCCTGAAAATAAGTTGGGTTTTTTTTAATAATATATTTGATTATATAGACAATGTATAATTATATATATAAAATATAGACAATGTATTTTTTATATATGCAATATATTGTCTAGTTCTACTTTATTTTCTCAGAAGGTCTGCCCAAATGTGTCTTTTTATAAAATGCAACATTACAGAGATGTCTCTTCCCTATCCAGTCCAGCAACTGGCTCCATGGGGATGTTTGTTTAGGTAGCTTGCCCTCAACAGATGATCCATAAGGAATATAACTGCATACTTGAATCAATTCATTAGAAAGGATTCATGTTTTAGAACCAAAATCTGATTCTTTCAGTAGAAAATTGGCTTGAACACAGCAGTCCCAAATACCTAATCATATAACCACGCTTTTCACTAACCTTTTATATAAGGCAGCATTTCCCTGTTTAGAGCCTTCTAGAGACTCAACATATTCTGCACACAAAATTACCTTTCTCTACCATGCTGTAATTGTTTTTCCTGCAGAGAAGACCTGCTTTCCTTGTGATTTACAAAAATGTCCATTCCAATCTTCGAAAACCTGCTTACAAGCAGTGGTGCATCTCATTTATATGCTGCCACTTAAACATAAGAGTAAAAATATTTTAACTCTAAACAAGCAAGAGCAATGTTTGCTGAACGAAAATGTCCATTTGCTAGAAATATGAACATTGCCAGTCTGGAAGAGGCCTCTAGTTGTCAGTCCAGCTCATATCTGAAATGCTGAACATGGCAGATATGGAAGATAATCACCACCAGAAGGCAATGAACAGTTTTCATAGGTGAGAACGAGCAAGAAAAACCACCATTAGAAGTCAAAGAATATTTTTCACAGGTAATACAGAGCAACAAAAAAGTAAAGAACTTCCTTCCTTAGGTTAAAAGCCTCCAACAGACCTGACTGAAATAATCAGAGTAGATGTGGGCAGTTTGCAGTCACCTTGCCAAACAAACAACCAATAAAAACAAACCCCAGGTACACAGGATGGTTTGGGGAATATCTGTCTCTACATGTTTGAACACGTTTCTGACTTGCTTTGACATGTTTATTTTATTTCATAAAAGCATCTCTTGTTCTAAAACTTAAGCAGGAAAAGTAAGCCAAAATAAATCTCTAGGCCCCATGCCTGAGCTCAGCTACACAGAATTATTTTTTCATTTAAGTTTTTCATTTGAGTTTGCAGCATCCTTTTGGGAGCCCTCTTGCCTTCTACTCCATCTCCATGTTGGCTTGAGGCTCTCGTACTTAGAGAGAACAGTCCATTATGCAAACACACACACTTAGAGCTAATGAGTCATTTTGTAATGGAGAAAATGGCCTTGAGAAGGGCAAGATTAGCTTGGTGACAAAGCCCGTGTGAAGGGGACCAGAGCTGCCTGACACAGAAACAGGAAAGCTATAAAAAGCCAGTGACTGAGTCACTCGCACTGTGCAGTCGAATCCACCAGCTATGGAGGCAACTGCCTACACCGGCCCTACTGAGTCGGGAGAAAAAACTGCCTTTAGAAACCAAAAGGACCACAGAGAACTCACAGGGAAGGCGTAAATAGCAGTGGAAGGCTCAGTGTGATCGCAAGCTGCCCCCTTACCCACCTCCACAAACTATCTTCTCTGCTTTAAGTAAAACAGTAACGAGATGTCCAAAAACTCACCACACACTCAAGCTGTAGGCAAAAGTCCAGTTTTGATCTACTAAATTGATAAGAAAAGTAAGTCTACATCAATGACTCGCACACCTGCAGCTATGGAGTGGCTTTGGGCTCACACCAAGGGAATGGGCATATAAACGTTCATCCCATTCGGTCCAGAAAACTTGCATGCTCTATCTGGCCCTGTAAGGACCATTTCAGAAAGAAATTTAGCCAAAATTATGAGGAGATGGAACCTGTGGTCGCTCCAAGACAGGAAAAAGACATCAAGCTGCAGGTGAATTTTACTATCCCAAGGAGAAAGAGTGAGAGACCTCACAAAACGTAGATATGACCWATCTATATTAATGGCCCTCCTTCTCACTAATGTAACTTCTTAGAAGAGTCTTTCCAAGTTCTGTTTCTTTTTACAATAAACATTAATTCATTCTTGCATCTTGGAAAAAAAAAATTAAACTCTTGGTCACTAAATCTACCGCCATCCTCTCATGACTCTTATTCTGTGTGTGAAATGTATAATTCACTTATCACTGGAACATAAAAATATTAAGTATATTTGGTTTAAACTAAGCCATGTTTGCTCACCTTACAACACAGAAATTATAGCTCAATTTGAAACAGCTCTTCTTTGGAAAATAAGTTTCTAAAATTGGCCCTAGCCATGATTTTGCAAGCTTCGGCTTCCAAATGTAGGGGCCATTCTTTCACTGAAGATATTCTGTTTATAATTCCTCATATTGCAATTAACATTACCTCTACTTTTCCGCTGACTTTTCCATTTCTTCAAAAGCAAGCTCCTTATTCCACAACACCAACATTTTATAGCTTCAATTTAAGCGGTTTATATTTATTCCTTAGAAAGAGACAGTACTTTGCACTTTGCACTATCTCCTTTCCAATGTCACCACGCTAGCAATACAGTAGCATCATCTCTACATGCCCTTCTGCTTCATTACGTTCAAAATGGGCTATTTATTAATTATTTTAGCTAAGAAGGTCTTGCTGTTGTTCTTACAGATGCAATACTTTTCTCCTATTCTGAAAAGAGTCTTTTATTAATCTGACTACTTACACGGCAAGCCCAAAGTTTCCACAACTCCACCACGCAGATGACATCAGCTCTTGTAAAATGTTCAAGTTTCAATACTGGGAACAAGCAGCTGTTCCATTTTCCAATTCAATAATTAATATATGAAATAGGATTGTTTTCAAACAAAGCCCTGTGGGAGCACAGTTGACATTTCCATATGCAAAAATTTATTGCCATTAACGATAACCTTTCTGAATGTTCCCACCAACTGTAAAGCTGCACATTTGTCTCCGTGGTGGCATCTGCATTTGTCATTTTCCTCATCAACTACCTTTGTGACAAATTTCTAAAACCTAAGAGAAATTCAGGTTGTTTAACCTTGTTTTTATTAAAGTTGTTTTTATTAAGTCCAAGTTGTGTAATTCCACTTGACTTCTTTTTATTGAAACTTTTCCTGATGTTTTTATTCTGCTTAGAGTGTTTTAAATAAATCACAATGCATATATAGCTATCCATAATAATTTCCATCAACTTCTATTTTCCCTAGCTGTGCATGTGCATGATTGGCAACAGCTTCATTAGTTAATCCTGAAATACTGAAGCATAACGTAAGAATCACAACACTATTATATCTGCAAAGGAATTATCTAATTAAAGGATAATAAAGATCTGTGTTTCTTATTTGGGCATTCAATTCAAAGGAAATATAAACCCTATCCAGAAGTAAATGAGCAATGTAGATGATCATAAAATACACAAACAATTCCCAGTCTAAAAGGTGACATCCAAAGACACAAAGTGCAAATAACGTGCTTTTAAAAAAATGGATTAGTTTCCCACAAAAGCTAGACCCAACTTTGGAAAAACCTAATTTAAAAGACAGATGTGATACTTCCTAGCACCGGTCTTTAATCTCTTTCATCCATGACACAGTAGGACTAAAATTTTCTCAAATGATTAATTTTGATTTCCACTGAAACCTGGGGCACTGAAGACTAGAATGTCCTCAGTAAGGCTGTCAATCCAACACCATTCTGACATAAGATAGGTGGGGAAAAGTAGATTATTGAACCTGTTAATATAGAATTACTGAAAGGTTAGAGAAATATCTTCAGTAATTACAGGTTTAGAGATTGTTAATTGCAAGAAGTTTAGATATTAGAGAAACAAAAACATGATCTGAATTCCCATAACAACTTTTAAAATATTCTTAGCTATGGAAAATATTTACAAGGAATAATTTACAACTAACTGAGATGAATTTTTTATCCTTGCATATTTTAAATACATAACTTTCCTCCTCCTCAAAGATAGAGGCTACTTCAAACAGAACTTAATTCATTTAAAGATATGAGGTGTGTTTCATTAAAAGATATGAGGTGTGCTATGCAGGTGATTAATGATATCTCTCCCTTCTAGCATTCCATCCAGGCAATGTATGAAAACACATGGCTTAAAAGTTTTGTAAATGGCGTATGTGGCTTAATCAAAATCTAAAATGATTTCTGTGCTGCACCCAGAAAAACTTGCTATTTTGTCTTCCTTGCATCACAGACAGAAAAAAGACCTCCAAACCCAGATCATTTTTGCTAGTCTTCATTTCCAAAAGCTCTGTGTGACCTCGTTAACACTCTGATGACCATTTTACTGATAAGCCCACTTCACATATACTATTTGGCTATCACATTTCTATGAAGAATATCACAGAATTGAGAATGCTAAAGAAAAGGGCAACTATGACAAGCATCAACTTCAGGGAACAACTATATGAACAAAGAATATTCAGCCTGAGAAAGAGAAGACAGAGGAATGTAACATAGGCCAACAAATCCCTAAGTATCAGAGAGAAGATGAAACTATCTATTGCTTGTTGCCTTTGTCAAGTAAAAAAAAATAAAAAAGGAAAAAATAAAAATAAATAATTGCATGTTAAGTTATGAGCAAAGATTTTGGAACTCCTTGTCATGTGATATTGCAAATTCAGAAATATAGTGGATACATTAATGAACTTAGGAGGTGGGGGGAGGGAAATCCTTTGTCCTGAAACCCTGAGCTGCAGACTGCTGGAGGTCAGGAATGAAACCCGCGGAAGCAGCTCTGTGAGCTGGTTCTGTGCCCCCACCCGGAGGCATCAACCATGTCATCTGCTCGTTAAACGGAGCCTAGAGCTCTTGACACCATGCCCTACTGTCTCTCCTGGTACACAGCAAAAGACAAATCACTCAGAGAAGCTCCAGGGAGATAAGGAAACCTCAAAGGCTGGAAAAGATTTTGCCAAGTTTTTGGAGGGAGATAAATCTCCTCTGTGCCCCTTTGCTGCCTGACAAAAGGAGCCGGGGCAGCAGTGCCGAGCTATGCGAGGGCAGCAGGAATGGCCTTGCCCTGACAGGCAGGTAAGAAACCCAGTAACCCCGTCGATAACGAGGGTAGAGACAACAACTCTAATTTGCCTCCTGAGCATGAAGAGCTTCATTTAGTAAAGGAGGCAGAGAAGGGTCACACTGCAGCTAGGAGAGACGACTTGGTACCGCTGAGCTGGATACCCTGTGCCTGCAGGGGAGGGATCGGTACCAAGAACTACAGTCGCCGAGAACAGCCGAGCTGGTGCTGACAGCTCTGGGTCATTGTATAGGACCCAGCTATTCTGGGATACTCTGATACCGCTTCCAGAAGCCCTCACAGCACCAGAGGCACCGAAGGAGGCTCAGACGACACTCTGTGCACTATCCTGGTGACCTAGAAATGGGTCAAATTCAAGCCAGGATTCACACGTTGCTCTGTTTTCTTATTCTCTTCTATAGTTCCAGATTTGAAGGTCACAGAATAGTCTAAAATGAGGTAAATCCAAGTTAAATCCTCAATACAGGTTTAAATCCTCGATAGCATTTTTAATTTGTGATGATCCCACACAGTTGTTTAGATAGTAGAAGAAAAAGAAATCTCAAAGGAAAAGGAATTCAAGAAAAAGTGATTTAACCTATTTAATTTGTCTATTTCAGATATAGAAATGAAACCAAACATTCTCTAACAAATATTTTTAATCTAATAATAGCTCTTTTTTTCTAAAATTAGATATTACTAAGAAAATATTTTCCTTTTGAAACAATTTTATATTTCTGTGTGGCAAGTATTCAATAGAATATGTCAAAACAATATCAGCTCAAAAATTAAAAGAGCAGCCTTAAAATTAATAAATACTAATTAATTATTAATAAATATTAATAAATAGCAATTTAATAAATAAGCAAAATATTAAATACTGCATTTCTTTGTTTCTTGATGACTCTTGATGACCAGGACAACCAGTATCATAGATGCTACTTTTCTTCAAATCACCAAATTAAAACCTCTGCTTTCTACTCTTAGTTTCATTCTTTTTAATAAATGCTTTTCAAAAGCAGTTACACAACATTTTTCCTGCAATACAACTCTAGATAACTCCGAACTGCATTCATAATAATCTAATAGTAATCTATAATATGTCATGAAATCCCACCAAGTTATGCCCAGCTTTCCTTTTTCTATTTTATTTCTTCATGTTCAGCTGCTGCTCAGAGCAAGTTGCTTGTGCAACGCTCACCCAACCTACCAACTCCAGCTTTGTTCAGAGGACTGCAGTGTAGACCCTGCCAACCACTAAATCTTTCATCCATCTCTTTTTATTTACTTTATCACTCATGACACTTTCTGTGACATTAAAGGTTGACAAGAGCAGTAGCTCGCACTGTAGCCCATTTGGTTCTTTAGATTGATCCATTAGAAACACTTCAGCTTCTCCTAGATGTTCATCACAAATTTGAAAGTTTGAACCTTCCATAATTCTGAATTTCCTCATTGTGTAAGGGTTAGATAGGAATTTTGGAACATTGTCATMTATTTATCACCACATAAGTAAACTCTTGCACAATGACTGGCAACCACTGGTGCAATTTTGATGGAAAAATAAGTTCTATGTATTTTTATTAGTGTGTGGCAAATAAGCAAGCAAAGTAAATTAAAAATGCTAACTAAAGCCAAAACATTTGCTATGGAAACCTTGCACCAAAATAAAACAACAGAAAGAGCACATTTAAGCACACCTATTAATAAATCAAATCTACAAATAAACATGTGCAAAATTCAAGTCATGAGGCTATACAGTACATTACTAAATAGTATATTACCAAATCAGAAAAATATGCCAATCCCAGAAATCTACCATTAACTTGCCTATATCCATGCAGCTTTTTTTTTTTTTTTTTCTCTCTAAAGAGAAATTCAGTTTGAAAACTAAATATGCACAGAGTAGTTAAGGTACTGCTTGCTAGAAATGAGAATACTGGAACTAAGACTTATGTGCCAAAGGCTTTTGCTAGGATGATCACAGGAAGATAGATTCATGCACTATTTTAAAATCAGTWAGGCAGGATTTCAACTTGCTCCTTTCTTTCCTGCCAAAATAAAAGTAAAATAATCATTACCGAGAGAAAAGTTTAACRGTTTTTTTGTAGGTTCGCTGGAAAATCCTCTTCAGAGGCCCAGTTGCAAGAGGCCAAGCAAAGTTGTGAGGGGAAATCCAGAACCCTCCTGTGAGTACCTTGGTGGGGAGCCTGGCAGAATTTATGGGCTGGCCCTTCCCTCTGGGCTCAGCTCAGGACACAAGGAGAACTCCCTCTGAGAACATAACGACCTGAAAGGCCTATGCACTTCTCTTCAGATTGCAGGGTCACCAATTTACCTCTTTTCATTAATATTTTTGATATTAMATCTTTCAGAAACACAGTATTAATGTCTGAGAAAAAAAGCATGAAATCAAYGAGATTATTTTGTGGAATTAATTTTGATCCTGTCACCAGAGAGACAAGTGCCTAAGGGTGAAAAATGCCATTTCTTATATGGTTTGGGACAATCAATATCCTAATCATCACTGATGTGTCTGACATTTTCATTCAAACTTATCTATCCATAGCTCCTTCCTCTCAGAGCTCCTTAAAATAATTTGTTTCATTTTACCAGAGAGTGACAGAGAAATGAAAATTAGTGCAGTTTATGCCAACCAGCTAAGTCACTCTCCTAAAGGACCCAGTCTCTTCTAGTTCCATGAATATAAACTTATTTTAACTTTTAACTTTTTATAAACTTAACTAACATAAATATATAAAAATAGATTACAAAAATATATTAAAAACACTTAACAGAAGTATTTCATATTCAACATTTTTGTACCCTCTAATTGTTTAATAGGAAGAAGCATAACCTTGTTTACCACTCCTTCTCCTCAAGTATAGCAATTACTCAAGTATTTATAGCTGAAATTGCATATAAATTCTTCCATGCATGATTCCATAGTTATTTGAAAGAAAGTCTATTTGACTGACGGTCAACAACATTTTATAGTAATTTCATTTCCAAGACAAACATATTTGTTTTATGTTTACCTTATTTATTATTATGATTTAGAAATATTTCCATTGAAGAGTACAAGCAGTGTCATTCCAGATTTCATACTGGTCCTACTCAACATGAAGCCAAACCTTCTGAATCTGAGTGAGCTGGAGTTTCTAGACTCAACAGCCCCCAACCAAGAACAGCTCCTAGCATTTTCAAACCAGACGCTTGTCATCCCTCCCCACCTAGAAAACGAGCAGTGCTACCTGATGTTGATTAGAGTTGATCACATCTTACTTCTCAAACCTCATCTCGAACTGTGTTTCCTGGCTTTAAGGTCATCATTCAGCATAAGCAACTTGCAAGAGTGTGTAGAAAATAGAACCTAAGAGAAGCATTTGAAAATGCCACAGTTCAAGCAGACACGTTACCTTAATGGTCTCATCTTCACTGAGAAAATAAGGGATCTCACTACATCAGCAACCCCATGAGCCACAGTGCAAYCAATCCACAAGGCAAGGAAAATGCATGTGTCTCCCTACTGCTGCTGCCGCCTTGTGTGTCTGTAGGTACCTATTTTTCCTTGAGCCTGCAGGCACTGAGGCAAGAATCAAATGCTCAAAAATATATTAGAGTCAKATTCTCTAATGGCTATCTGCTCTAGAACGTACAGTGAGAAACGCAGCTAAGTTATGCCACTAGCTCCAGAAAGGCTAAATGAAAAGGTATGTCCACGCTGATAGTGCCATGTTATGGGTTTTTAAGATTTTGTGAAAGGACTTAAAAATTTCATAAAATAATAAACAAGAATGACAAAATAAATGCATGCATACATAATATGTCTATATTTTTGATTTTCCCCACTCAGGATTCCAGTATTATAAAGCACTTCAGCTGTGCCTTGCATTGTTTAATTCTTGCAGAAYCTACTCGGTTGTTCCTTGCCTTGTTTTTTTCCTCAGCATTGGGTGCATTTTTGGAGTCTACCTCTCTGCTTTGCTAACTGGGGAAACCTAAGCCTTAGGGACRGAGGAGCTTGCTGAGCAAAGTGTGATGTGAAAAGGATTTCCGCATCCGTCACGGATTCACACGTGCTTAGTCATGCCCAGGCGCTGGAATGGCAGTCACCAGGCAACACAAAAGCAGCAGTTGTCTGAAATGAGGACCACACAGAGGACAACCTTGCACTCAGGAACACAAAACAGCAACTCTCCTCTTTCACACCAGATTATACAAGCAGTTACAAACTCTGAGGGGAGGATGCTAAAAGGGTTGCCATGCACTAAAAGCGAGAGAATACGATTTTACAAGCCCCAGATCATGTTTTCATTCATAAAAGCTTGGAACTGGGCCAGACCTGCCTGCATAGATTCAGTTTGACCTTTCGAGAACACTTATTTCTCTGCACACTAATGTGTAACTTTGAATCACACCACTAACACCGGTCATAGATAGCACCGTCCAGTGAAGCAGCARTTATTTATAAGGCCTGTCTGGGACTGCAGCTGCTGGCATATCTGTCCCCCAGATTACACCAATAAACCTGGTTGTTTAAAGGAAGTGGCAGCCCCGGATGCTCACGAGGCAGCTCGCAAAATTGTTTTGATTAACGCAAAATCTTGCGGTGATKGCAGCGACGGCATGCGAGAAAATAGCTCCACTTTTCTATGATTGTTAAATACAACGGGCCTCAACTTTCCRGCCAGGAAGACCAGCTTTCCCTAGTGACAGTAAGTGGCTGAAATGAAGACAGGGCCAGGTCAACCTATTCCCAGAGGGRAGGATTCTTGGTGATTACAGCAAATATTCCTCGATGAGGCCGCACACATGCTGCAAATCTGTCCACAACTGACGGCTGCCCTGGTGGACACAGGCTTGAAATGACTATTTAACCCAGAAACTAAAAGGRGGTTCTATTAGCATCATCTCCCAATGCACTTCAGGCTTGCTAGCAGTCGAAGTCTTTGCTAACCTTAACTACTCTTAATATTCATTATTTATATCTCAGCAATGAACCTATGCCAGTTACATTTCTGATAACATTTCACAAGTCAAGTCTACGGAAAGCTTGTAGCTATTCGGAAMTTATATTTATTCGGAGATGCTTGAATATTCCTTAATATAATTTTTAATCTTTTTTTTAATAATTGACCAATTTTCTTTCAATAAGAATATATATAATTTATTATTCTCTGAGTCATGCTGTTTGCCAGCAATTCAATCGATTCACTAAAAATCTCAGTAGAAACAAATTAAACAGTAAAAGAATTTCAAAGGCCACCAGACTTTAATTGGATTTTTTCCMGACTTGAGCGTAACGACAAACAGAAGACTCAAATTTGTGATGATGCCTTATCATTCTTCAGATTATATGAAAGAACTTTGGAAGGAAATGTCTTATGAGGTTATACTGGCTGGTACAGCAGCCAACTAGCCACATTTAAATTATAATTACAATGCTGAATGCTGCAGATTAMGAGAACATTCATCAGGAGTTTGACAAATCAAAGGAGTGCATCCGCCACAAAAGGGATCTTAGAAAAGCGATCACCCCATTACAGACCATGATACGGCCTCCAAGCCGGTTTTATTGAGCAATTTTCTCTGTTGGTTTCAATGGAAAAAAAGATTAGAGCTCATATTATGTGAGATTGATGATGATTACATGATGACTAAAGCACAGAAAATTCTCAAGTTTGATTTCCTCCTTACTCTTTTTGAAGACAATGTTCTTTTTTCCTGCTGTTTTCTATTCCCCTCTTCCTGTATGCACTCCTTTACTGTTAACCTTTCAAGAACATTTCCTTTTTTTTTTTTTCCTCCTTTCCAAAGGACTGGCCCCAATTCTTTCTTGGTTTAGCAGCTCCCTTTCTGGACTCTTCTGAATCTACACTGCTCCAGCAGTATGGTCTGTTGGAAAATAGTGCTTAAAAATTTACGTAGGTAACTTCGTGTCAGGAGATATTGATCATCATCATTTGTTTTGTGGTTTTTTTTGTTTGTTACTTTATGTCAAATACACACTGCATGTGGCACATGGACAGGTTTGAAAATCGTGTGCCTGTTAAAAACAGTAAAGAAATGGGATCCCAGATTTTGAGCCACTCTTATCCCCTTCATGGCATTAAATTGAATGTTTGGGCTATATGGAAGATGCTTAGGTGATGTGAATTATGGATCTCACTTAATACCCCGCAATAATCAGAAGAAACTCCTACCTAATTACAACATCAACCATTTCAGAAGCACAGATATGAAGAGTAGCCATTGACAAGCTACAGTATTAGTAGTTTGGTCTTAACTTTGGTCTAAAAGGCTCACAAAGTTGGAAGATGCCATTCAATGATCTATAYGGGAAATAAAAAACACATACCAAGCACACTCGACCCAGATCCTATCATTTGAAAAGCCACAAAAAGCAACGACAGAGCTACGAGCCTAAAGGCAAACCTGGACCTTGGCATTTCCTCCCTGCGCAGGGTCAACAACAATTTTATTCTACCTAAATTTGGAGATGCAAGCATGATGACAGTAGCTATAAAATTAGTATCTATTAGAAACAGACCCTGCTTATTATATTCAATYTTTTTTTTTCCTGGAAAGCATCCGGGAAAAAGACAAGACAATTCCTTCTATTTTCTAAGGTTCTCTGCGATTCCTTCTGTTATTGGAATGCCTCCCTGCATATATAACAAGAACCTGGCAATAAAGAATTTCCATAGCAACTACTTCAAAAAAAAATACAATTCAGAAATTCATAAAATATTAGGTAGTCAGATCAATGCCTTAATTTATCAAGATAGATTTCTTTATCTACATTCAAGTGGAAAATTAATATTGTTCAGGGAAAATAGAGTKTCATAGTAACACACTATTAAAAAATTAAACTTTTTCCAAAGGAAATTTATATGATTCCTAGAGAAACTGTGATGTTAACCTTCCAGAGTTCAGCATTTGCAAGCCTATAAAGTGATTATATAGAAATACCAGATGTTTGGCAATTTAATATTTGAAATGTATACAGTGATATCATATAAAGTATAAAAAGAGATTTTATACAGATTTTTACATCATTAAATTAGAATTTTCTGTGCAGAAAGAAAAAAAGTAGCACAAAGTTTCTCATTTAGAATTTAGAATTTATACTTAGACTATTTGGAAACTGAGTGTTTGTTTTCTTTGCTCCATGTGGAATTTTTTTTATGTTTGAAGTGGATTTTTGCAAATGTTATGATTTACACAACATGTTTCAGCTTCTCTCTCATGCCAACATATTGTAGCCAGTATACTAACTACTACAAAATCAAACAGCATAAAAATCAACTCAAACATCTACTTCTGTACTATGGCCATCCACAAAGGAGCAATGGTCATGCTCTCCACCTGGGAGAGGGAAGGAGCAGCCACAGTGCCTCTTTTTTTTATCACCCAGCTCATGGTTACAAGTGTTTGTATCGAAAGAGTCCCTAGCAGTAGACCACAGCCTCCCTCTCCTGTGACTAATCTTTCAGCTTATACTTTCAAGACTCGTTTGAAAAATACAGAAAATTAAGGGTGTGCAAAGCAATATGACTAAAGCTACCTTAAAATTCATGGTCAACTTGAGAAAGTCCTGGTTTTAAGAGGCTAAAACACTAGAGAAAGAGCTTTTGCATCTAGGAGATGCTGATTAAGGATCACATTAAATGCAAAGATATCAAAGCAATGAGGTTTTCAGTATGTACAGCCTCATTTCTCATCTGTAACTAACTTCAGAAGAACTGGTAGGGCTACAGAAGATGAAAATGGCTATAGACAGACCAACTTTTGCTTTAGCCTGCCTCATGATTTTAAAATAATTTGATTTTATTTCAAAGAGATGCACTAAACACATTTTACATAAATCCACACACACACAGTTTAGAGATCACATTACAAAGTCATGGCAAAAGAGGATTTGGAACACATCTGTCCGAGCAGGAATGAGTTACTGATTTAAGAAAATGCTCACAGAGACCAAAGTGCTATCCAGCAAACTCAAAAGGAGGATGCTCTGAGGTTCCTGTCTATGGCTCTAGCCACCAAATTTCAAAATCTAGGAAATCTAAGGACAACCCAAGTCATGAAAGTCTGAAGGCTTTAAAATTATTAGCAATCAAAAAAGTCAGCATATAACTGTGATGCAAATATATGCAAAAAAGGAGAGGAAAAAAAAAAAGTAAGACAACATTCAAAGGTAAAATATAGGCAGAAAAAAATCTTGTATTCTCTTTAACTACATCAAACTCTACGCACATTAAAACTGAACAAAATTCTMCTGGCAAATTATCACCTTTCATAAAATGAAAATATCTGCAACAGCAGCAGAAACAGTGAGGCATCCATTAAGATGAGCAAATAAAGCAACAAAGGTAAAAAATACTCTAAGATTATATGATTATACATAAAGCCCCGTTATTATCAAGCAATCAATCGATTATTTTAAGTGAAAGATCTTTTGAAAACACAGCACAACCTAAGGAAACAGTTGAGTGAAAGAGGAAGCAGTGACAGCTCATTCCCTAAGGTCCCCTTCTACCTCACAAGGCCACAGGAGCTCATGGTCCCTCCTGTGGCACTGACTTGGCTGGCTGGACATTACTTGAGGTCAAATCACAGTTTGAGAAAACTCAACGTGCTGATTGTGGTGGATGTGGTTGGGTAGAAGACGTGCAACCTGCTGAGGACACTCTTGATGCCTTTAAAGAGCAATCAGGAAAACAGGGGGAAGGAAGAGAAAAATGAAGGAAAGTCCTGACTTACCATTAAGGAAAAGCACAGCAATAAACATCAGGAGTGAAAGGAAATGATGGAAACRTGTACAAAGCAATGTATCAGGTAAGACCAAGGCTTTCCTTTGGCTCTTCACAAATAAAATCTATAGCATCAGATGCACTAGTGTACGTCTGTACCTTTATTGCATTTGCTGTGAATTTTAATATAGCATAAATCTGTAGACACTGCTAATTGATTATGTGTCTCTCCTTAACCAGATATCAAGAGTTAGCAAGAGAGAAAATGATGTTATCTTCTTGTCCAAGTGTATAGCAAGTTTCAGAAAACTTGGGCTTCAGATTAAAGAAAAAGTATTTCACAGGAAATACTCTTTCACTCTTCAACTTTTTAATAATGAAAAAAGTAATGACAGCTTCTACTTCTTTGGAATAACATGGTTGCAGATAAATATCCAAAGCAATACACATCAATAACAYGTGCATCATAATCTCTGCAGAAATGATCTGCAGTCTTCAGAAAATAATCAGAGAGAAGAYGTTATCAGGTAACTAATCTGTCATTAAACACCATTAAATAGAAAAACTATTTTCCTTCCATTCAATACTCACTGTTCTTAATTATCTAATAATCGAATTTAAATTAATTTATATGATTGTAACAGAAGTACTTAGGGAAATGCTAAAAATAGAGATACCRAAGATCATCTAATAGACTCGTAAAGAGAATAAAATCAAGTTTTGGTACAGAACAAAGAGACTRGTTGACCCAGGAGAAGCATCTTCAAAGGAAAACAAGTTAAGGGTTTTCTCTAATACATTTATCTTTACAGACATACAGAAGGTCAGGCAAGTATTGTCTGCAAGGCGAACCTAAGTACTTGGGGGTCAGCCTTCCCATTTCTGCAGCCACACTGAAGAAAAGCAATTGCACAGATTACAAACCCTGGCTAGCAGTCAGCAGGTTTACCCTTGAGTATGACGTACAGCACATGCAGCATAGAACACCATTACCAAAATTAGGTGTCCTTTTTAATAAAGTTATTCAATTAATGATAGAAAAAGCAGAGACGGGAACAATCCACATCTTRCATTAATCACCATTAAAATGATCACAAAGTGTAGATGTTCAACATATGTACACAGACCTTTCTACAATTCACATGTTTCTCAATTTTCTTTATTTTTACGAGCTTAGTCCTGAGATGCATTAAAGATTTTAACTGCCAYCAGCTCACGCAGGGGGAGGAAGGGAGGTGTGAGCCAAGATCTAAATAAAACTTTTCCAATCTCATCCAAAAAGTGCCTCAAAAAAAAAACCACTTGCTGTTCCTCAGCCTCACAGGGTAATTTTTCTGTAAAGGAATACATACTTTTGCCTAATATGAACATTTATATAGTTTACCTGCTTCAGAACCCACATAAATACACATTCTGAATGCTCTAAAATATTACCTGTCAAATTTGTTTTTACATCTGTTACGCTGACATACTATCCTTCCAAATGAGAGCTTCTCCGGAACAGCTTYTCCCTAAATCCTCCATGGAGAACATCAGAGGAAGAAACTGAATTGAGGGTCGTTTGTCAGCAGTTATGCTTGAGAATTTTCAGATAAGAGGAGGAAAACATGTTGCCACTGGCACCTACCTATGTCACTTGTTTTCCTTCCTTTCCTTTCTCTCCCCTGATTGGTATTTATGGTCAGGTTTCCCAATTTTTGGATTTTTACACTCATTGTGTTTTGGAAGGAAATCAAAATATATATAAAATATTTTATATAAATAAATATATAAATAAATATATAAATAAATATATAAATAAATATATAAATAAATATATAAATAAATATATAAATATATAAATTTATAAATATATAAATATATAAATATATAAATATTCCACACACACACACACACCTGCTACTATACAGCAACAGCTAGATTATGGTCATATGGACAGACAGGGCAGGGATATTTGCTGGTGTATTATCAGGTATTGCCTTAAATTGAGCCTCAAAAGTAAAATGAGTAAAATACATTTTGTTATTCAACACATCCTTGACACTGTGGCCTATTAAATCTGCATTGATATCCCAGTCACTTGAGCAAATTAACCAGAATTGAACTGTATTTCAATAATAATAATAAAAGTGCATCTACCATCAGCAATATTTTGGCAGTTTCACATAGTAGCCACATTTTTTAATCACGGAGGTCTTAGAACTTTTGTTCAATATAACGCAATTCTAGTTAAGAAGACAAGCAGTGATCAAAACTAGTTTATCTCTGCTGGCACATCAGTGTATATAGAAATTTGGCTTTTTTTTTCTTGTGAAATGGTTTTAGAAAATTAAATTCTGCTATCAATCAAACATGCATGCTTTGACAATATCTTGTATGACTTAGAGGAAGTTAAAGAATACTCCATTTTGTTTATGTATTTAAATCCAGGTTCAGTAAAAGTTCAGCTGGGTAAACACAGCATCTTTGAAATGAGTTTCTCATCTGACCACTGCATCATCCGGTACAGATTTTAAAAGTGGGAGATCCAGAATAGAGGCAATGAATGAGAAGGGATGGGAAGAGAACAACTGAATTATRGCATATTAAATTTTAAACAAAAGATACTACAATTTAGGAGTAGAGGACAGAGAAGAAAGAAATAATATTGGTTCCTAACACCTGAAACTTCAAACTGGAAACAAGTTTGCATATCATAAAACTATATATGTAATTATAAACAAACAAATATTTTATTCACTTTAATTGAATAAATGTATTTTTATTTATATTTGGAAATAACCTATATGTAGACTGAAAAGTAGTAGAATATGCTAAAAATAATATACATAAATATAATTATAAATCTAATTAAATAAAATAATATCTAAGTAGTACACACTCACTACATACATGTTAATGAAAGCTGAAAAGAAAACCCTGCTAGCAAGGGCAACCATTTCAGTAGAAGCAGAAAGAAAGCTTAATTTCAGGTTATTTGTAAGCTCAGACTTAGCAGTATTTAAAAATGCAGGAAAACTTTGTTTCTTCTACCAATTCAGGAAAATATATTCCTGGCTACTGATAATATTTTCTATATTAATTTACATGCAAGCCATGTGAGTGAGAAATGTAATTTATATATCTTGCACACACATAATTTTATTAAAAATAAAAAAACTGATTTTCTGTCATATTTCCATTAGAAAGTTTGATGTAAAAAACAGTTTAGCAAAGAAAAAGCAATTTTAAAACTTTCTTTTTTAAGTAAAGAATTTAAAAATCTCAAAATCAAATAGCTGAAATGAGAGACCACAAAGGACATTTACATGAGAAACTACACTGGGTCAGTTTGTCAAATGTTTTCCCTCAGAAGACAAACATCATTAAAGTAGGATTTTAATTGTCGCATTTTCAATGGATGCAATGTGGAAAATTCTTAAAGTGACAAACAACAAAGTTAAATATGAATATTGTATAGCTTACTGTTTACATTAGAAATGGGCAGATTGTATTTAAATGTAAATCAGCTAGTCTTAATGGGCACTAACCAAGAAGAACCATTTGTCTTTTAGAAAAATAAGTGAAGAGGAGAAAAATGGAAAGAAAAATCAAATAAATTTTAAAGTGAAAATTGTTTGACATATATAAAATGAGACATAGCCGAATTTAGTTATAGATTTTGAAATACATTATGTATTTCCAGCAGTGACCTGTATTAAACACTGTGAAAGAGAGTTTTGGAAAGAACATTTGGGACTAGAACAGACATACATATTGGAAAATGTTGTTTAAGAAGAAAATCCTGTATTGTCAAGAAAATAATCTGTGCAACTTGACAGGTCTTTTCCYACTCTAATTGTGAGATTTCAGACTTGCAGATTGTATGTACTTTACCCCACAGCAATATAGAGTAAGAAAGTATGCAAGATATAGCTCCACCA
>PTEX01000084.1:286058-310253 GCA_003342815.1 Eudromia elegans
AAAAAAAAAAAAAAAAAAAGAGCTCTTTTCATATTGAAATTGCATCTGTCAGCAGTGTGGATTTACATTATTCAGGTTTATTTGCTACATGCTCGTGCTCTTTTAAATTACCTAATAATTAAAAAAATACCTAGATGGCTATCATTTAAATACTCGCCTAACAAATTATTTATTCAGGCAAATATGACAAGTGTTATTGTGTTCTATATTTAATATGGAACAAACTTCTACAGTTGCAGTATTATTAATCTAACCCAAATGAAATTAAAAGGCTTCATCCACTCTATACACTCTATATTGAAATATAGAATCTCTATTGAAATACATGCAGCTAAATAATGATACTATACCCATTTCTAGATAGGGTAAGACTCCTTTATTACTCTTTCAATAACTAAAAAGCCTATTTTTCCTGAACGAAAATTTGATATATTAAAGTTATTGTAATCGTGATTTAGTTTCATTTAGTAGAAAACATCTGCTATTTCCAAAGAATATTTCACAGGCCAGAGTAGCGTTTTAGGCTATTTTCAACCTTTATCTTCTTCACAGAAATGACAAAATATTTTTTTACAGTGTAACTGTATTATTATGGCAGTCCTTTCCTTTCAAGCCATTCAGGATTAAGCCTGTAACAAAGATGTGTAATTTACTGAACTCAAATTGTTAACGTCTTTCTCAGATATGAGAAAGATCTTCTAAGCAAAGGTGGAAATGACACTTAGCTGCATAAAATGCTTCGCTATAAGCCTTTGATTTCGAGTCCTTAAAAGTTTCTCTTTGGCCATTTGGAATGACGGTTGCTTTCCATCTCACATTGATTTTGCTTGGATTGCACCATTGTTTTGAGAGCAATGAGGAGAAATAATTTTAAACAAGATGATGATTCCATTAATTCCTAAAACAGAACCTGAATAAAGCAGAAAAGATCTAGCAATGTAACTTTCAGCAGTTTCAGTAGATTCAATAGCTCCAAAACTAAAAGCAGGAAAATCAGTGTTTTCCAAAACACTGGGGGTGGAGGAAGGTATCTTTTGGGTAGATTTTTCACAAGGCAAAAGACTCAGCTAAGGTGTAAGTTAATGGTGAGRAGGGAGAAAAAGACAACAAATTTTCAAAAACTTTCACGTGCAACAAAAATTTCCAGATCCCAAAACTGAACTCCACCCTCTGAGGTCCAAATGCAATGTCTAACTTTGCTACAGAGGAGCATCCTGACTGGAAGGGGAAGAGGCTTTCAGAAGACAAACTAGTTAAAATAATTGACTGAGAAAGAAGGGATCCCTCTCTAATACTGGCAATTGCATTGGCAAATGCATTGGCAAGAGCATTGTAATAGTTATACACAGAAAAAGAGCAGATTAAGAGTAATAAAATAGTTTTAACATTACTTAGAGAAGATACAACTGAAAAATATGCAGTCTGTAAATTTTTTGATGTTTTAGGCAGGAAAAAGTGATATCAYATTTCTTTAAAGAGTTGTGATTACTTTCCACTTCTTTTTTCTAACAGAAAGAAATAAATAAAAAGTGACATTATTTATAAATTTCTGGTCTACTTTTTCCAAAAGCATTACCTTCACATCCACAATAAATGGACAAATAAATATACTYATTCCCAGATTGCTCACCCAAACTTTATCCAAATCAAAACCCCAAATCAAAACCCCAGTTTTTCTTTTACACTTTCCCGCACGCACAACTTAAACTCCTGTCCCGAGTCAAAACCGGACTGGTGGAAGAAGGTATGGGACAAATTTCAGATACAACTGAATGGGAACTGATCTAATGAACTTTCTAGCTGGATTGCCGGCTACAATTAGGAATTGGTTTTCTGACAGCAACTGCTCACAAAACTTAGAAGCAAACAGAAAATGCTACTGGCTTTTATACCAGTATTTCTTCACCTCTGAGCCTTGGAACTTCMTTTCAGTTGGTAAATTTGCTAAAGCAGTACTAAAAGCATTATCACTTAAACACCAAGAAGGAATTATTCTAGCCAGAAAGGAAAAAACAAATCCAGGCTGCTTTTCAATAAACCARATAAAGTATTTCTTGCCTGTGGTAAGAAGCCGAGCATTTTGTTTACCAGTCCTCCAACTCTGATTCTCCAGAAACAGAGCCAAGAAATCCCTGTCTTTAAGGGTAGCCAGCACTTTGTCCGGCTTAGTSTCAACAGATCCCCAGTGAGACTTCCCCATCACCAAGACCTCACACCACAAGAGCAAGTTTGCTGCATAGACAGGGGGAAAGWAAAAGCATTTTAGCAAATCATTAGTTGAAGTCAACACAATAAATATTTTTAACAGAAAAGGTAGTCCACAGAATTATTACAGAAATTGYATCTCTGATTTTCCATAATCCACAAGATATGCTGACTTTGAAATTATAGTATTTAAGAATAGTTTTTAAAACCACATTTTTTGGCATGGAAGAGCTTGACTTTGTTGCTATTTCCTTGTAATTTATATAAAWTTAATTTATATAAAAGTTTACATCCACTTAAGTCAAAAGAGAAGGCAAATTTTCATCTCACAGGCTTTCAGCTGTCTATTCAAACTAATCTTTTTGTTAAATTTCTGCAGTGATTCTAGTTCTTCAATTCACACACACATACACACGGGCCACTCCGTTGAAGTCCACCTAGAACAAACCACCGCATTGCAGAGACAGGGCAGGAAATCAGCCGTTAGAAGCCTATATTCTACGTGAGAAATGTCTGTGCCACCTTACACCTATGACTTCAATGTCTCACAAAGGCACACGTGAAGGCAAAACAAGAAGGCAGTTGATGATGTTACACCTCAGGCATCTACTAAATCCTATGAACAAATMATAGCAATAAACAAATGTCACACTGCTCCAACTATCAGTTACTTTGTGTGTGTGTGTGGACACATACATATAGACATGAAACTTCCAAATCACAACAGCCAGCCAACAATCCGTATCTGCTCATAACTTTATGAAAGAAAATTACCAAGCAGTGAAATTTTCAGATGCTTTAGTGCATTGTCTACATTAATCTTTGGTTTTCCTAAATTAAGAGTAAGAAATATCTGCACTGTTACAGGAAAACAKGAGTGCTATATAACAATGTATGCACATTAAAGTTTTAACAGGCAAAGGCTTAGTCAACATCCAGGGCCTGGTATTATAACCCCTTATAACTAAAGAAGGTGCAGAAAAAAGCAAGGTGGGTTCTGTATCTTATGTCTGGATAATCATATCTTGCTATATATAAGTAATATTTTTAAACTTCCTTCTATGCCTTCCCATCCAAACTACACCTAAATCTTGCATTTCATTCTAATTCACTGGGATAGCTGAGGTTGTACAGCTCCCTCCTCTCCCCTTTCTGATATCCTCACCTTACATGTAACTTTTTGCACTCTGTTGTTAACAATCTTATTCCACTCTACGTGCTAAGGAAACTATTACAAAGATACTTTAGTTTTTGGTGAAGTTGATGCTTTCTTGAAAGTCTTTTAATAAGCCATTCCTCTGCATCATACTCCTCACCTTCAAAACTTTTTACAACTTCCCTACAGTCRCCTACTAGGCTGCAGTTTAATGAGCCCTTCTGCAGCGAGGAGTTTCAGCAGCATTAACCTGTCACTCTCCTCACTGTTTCYTCCTATCCCTTTCAGCTACAAACAYCCCAYACAAGAACYGGTGAAGTAGTTAAACAAATAGCTTCAGACCTTCTCAAAAACTGCCTGTGACACTTGCAATGCAGTTCTTGAAAAGTTCTGCAGCCTCTGTGCTCCTAGTAGTCTTCTCAGCAGTGTGCGGGCTGGCATGTCATGGCTGTGTCTCACCTTGCTAGCGCTATCAGCTCAGTCTGCGCTGCATCTGCCTAAATCCAGCTGTTGTAATTCATTTTACCACCAAAAATGAGTCTATTTTTTTCAGATATTCATACATCACTTAGCTCAAACAGAATGAGATCTTTACGCAAGATTTGAAAACAAAGGTGCTAAAATAAATAAATAAATAAATAATAAATAAATAAATAAAAACTCTCCTTCCCTCTGAAAAAATTATTTAAAAAAATGTTCACAGACATATGCAGGAAATTTAAAAGGTGACGTTCTCTCTTTTTTTTTTCTTCCTATATTTTTGAAAATAGGAATTGAATCTGGAAGTACTGGCCTAACAATTACCATAGCAGATCAACTTCTTGCCACACTGACCGAGATATATGATATAAAAGGAAGTAAATAAACAATGATAAAAAAAGAGAAAAATTCAGATCCAAAATTAATAAATAGATATTAATATTTAACTTATAATAAAGTAAGAATCAAAGGTCATACATATAATTGTATACTGAAGTTTGGAATAAACTATTCTAGAACGGTTCCTCTCTTTAAGCAAATCAGTAGTAGTAAAATAAAAAAATAACTGMTGCAAAATATTTTTATGTTCATAAACCAAACTACTTTTTCCTAATTGTATGCATAACTCCAATTTTCTTCCATTCCACAGAGGCTCTGGATATTTTAAATGCAATTTTTGCTAAGTGCATATCTTTCTGAGTAGGCTGAAAGGTTGTTTGGAGRGCCTTTATCTGCAAAGAAAACTTGATTGCTACAGCATGGACCTATCATGTATGGTTCCTATAATAAGCAAATTAGTAAGTGAGATAAAACTCTGAAAATGGAAAGACTGTAATAAAAAATTTTATATGCTTTTTACARTATTATTGAAAGAGGTGATACCATGTTTAAGTTGTTCATGTTTTTATTCACACCCCTAGGCAAGCCAGCAAATATTCAATGAATGGTGTGATTTTATTAAATATATTTATAATGAACAATTTTCCTCTCCTTTGAAAACCATTGACTTGAAGGAACATTCCAGCATACAGGCAGCCATCTGACATCTGCTTGCTGCAGGGTTCACAATCCACCTGGGATTGCCCAGTATTGACTGAAAGGGAAAGTGTCAAAAAAGAAGAGAAAAAAATATCAGTCTTAAAGACACCAGGAGCACATGAATTTTAAGCAGCTGAGAAAAGTACAGGAACTTTGCAGGAGCTGGTGGGAAGGCTGCTACCCTTGCAGACCTGTTCAGACATCCCCTCCGCTGAGGCAGGAAGAGGATGCTCAGGATACCCATAGACTTCGCAAAAAATCTGCAATCATCACAGATTAGGAACTGCCTTGATTGCAGCCATTTGTACCCAGAGCAGGATAGTGCTTGTCTTGTGAAACTATGGGATGGCAGGGAGAATATACTTAGCTTTGCAGCTGGAAATCTGTTCTCTTGTGGAGAAGGACAGAGCAGAAGGGTGCCAAAAAAATATATGAAAGTAAATTAAGGTGCTTGTTTTTGTTCCAATTCAACTGTGAAAAAGAAAGGCCGACCTGCTTGAGAAGTCAGAAAAAAAATCCATATGCCAAAAAAACAAGAAGAATTTAAATAAAGTAGCTTTTTATATCTCTTACATAAACAGACCTGGAGAACAGTGCTTGATCCTTAAAATATCTATCACTCTACAATTGTACTTCTTGAAGCAGCAGACATATACACACACACACACACAGATACAGACTGTACAGTTCCAGGGAGACATGGCTGCATTGCCAGATATTTAACTGAGAAGCCTCAGATTTGATTTCTCTGCAAAAGAAGCAGCCGTATCCATATGACGAAGAAGCTACTTTGTTCTCAGGTACATTCAGTTCTGCATTACCAAGTTCTGCAAATAGGTATTTTAAGATTTAATAGGAAAATTCAAAAAAGAATTATTCTCAAGAGAACAGCAATTTAACACAGAAAGAAAGTTGGAGGTTTATTACAGGAGGTTCTCTCTTTTCTGTGCTAGCACTTTTTAAAGAATTAAAGGTTTTATATATTTATTAAACTGATGGTATGGTACTAATCACAGAGGGAAGACGATTTCCTCACTAATGGATCTGAAAAGACTTTGTTGTAGCAATTCAGAAGGGAGTACCACCAGCACAGAGAAAAATAATGTATATATTTTGATATTTAACTGCAATAAATACATCCTAACACCTTTAAATCCAGAACAAAAGATAGTAAATGCAGGGTTGAGTTTTGAMAGCTTTGCAACCTGCTCAAGCAACTATAACCACTATTTGCCCTCATTACAGAGGAAAYCAACACATCTAAAGTGCAAAATGAAGACTTTCACCCCGACAGAAAATCTCTTGAATTTGAGAAGAGAGAAAATACTTTTTTTTCTCCTTTACATTGAAATATGAAGTAACTTCTTACATAAAGCTATATAGGAAAATTATGATGACAGACATTAATTAAAAAATGACTAGACTTTGCAATTTTAAAAAAAATGCAGTAGGTAAACAAAAGAGGAATTTAAAGAGCTAAGTCTTTAAAAAGAATCAATTTAGCTAACACCAGATTAAGTTTTCCACAGAAGTTTTTCTTTTCATAGAGAATGACTATGTTAATGCTGAATCTTTGATCAATATGTCTGAAAAATAATCTCTAGGAGCATTAAGGGAACAAAGRAAACCAGACAAACTGGAAAATGGCAACGAAACTTTTCAGGTCATCAGGCAAATATGCTACTCCAGGCACCTCAGTGGAACATGAACTCTTCTTGTATAAGATTATAATGGGGGGGTGGGRAGGCAAGTACGATGAAATTATTTGGAGGACATCTTTTCTGAGGCCAAAATAAAAACAGTGTTCCTTTTAATTCCTTTTGAAGCAGGTCTCCCTGCATATRTAGCTCCCTTTTTGAGATTAAACACATCTACAATTTGTCTTCCCCTACAGCCAAGTATTTGAACTAAAACGTGTCTGATCAGTAGCYCAGATGTCTTTACTTCTAATGGTTTTAGATAGGTCCTATGTATTATTCAGGACCAGGAGTTGCTTTTCCTCTTCTGTGATCCCTGACTAACGGCTCAATAAAGTAGTCTTTGGATGGACAACTTCTGCCTCATCATGACTGTGCTGCCCTTCCTTGTCACAGAACTATATTTCCCGTTAAAACAYCTAACACAGTCACCCAGCTGGAATCTAAGCCTTAGGGAAGGGGAAAGCACAAGCCCACAGTATGAGGCTTTCTTTCCCTTCCCTATATAACTTGTACAGTATGACTATTCCACACACTGATTTTCTGTCACTATGTTACTTGTATCAATATCCTTACTTGAAGCCTAGCTTCCCGCTTCCTTYACTTTATAGATATTATTTTCAATATTTTAGGTTTCTAGTATTTGTATAGAGCATGTAGGTTTTGTTCAGTTRTTTATTTTCAGTGCCCTGAATGCTRGATATTCAGAYTTSACCATTTTCCTCTTGAGACTCGTCAACTTTTATTCTCATTTTAGGAGATTACAAAGTTCTTAGGATTTCAGAGAACATTACTAGGAATATTCTAATCTTCATTTTTCTACTTCACACAGCTTTAATTTTCACCTCAATATTTATTCTTAGGAAATCAGTGGATCTTGAGCTGCATATTGCTCCTCAGCAGTCCTAACAGACGGCTGGGACAGCTTGAGAACTTCTACTTGTGTCCTTCCCAATGGAAAAATCGTCACACAGTCACACAGAGATGGAAGGAGGCGACTGTGTGGGCAAACCTGGTCTCTTAATATTTTGCACTGGAATCTGCCTCCACTTCCATATATGATTTTGAGAGAAAGAAAAAAGTAAACAAGGAAATAACTATTTGTTAGTAATAGAAAAATATTCAGAATACACCACTATAAATATCACTACASAGAACTGCAGTTCTTACCAGCTACAGTGATGGAGCAGAAAAATGGCAAACAAATACATTTTTCATAACTGCAAAATACAGTATACAGAGAAAAGCAATGGTATTTTACTTATAAAACCAGGGGCTTGAAGTTAACAATTGGTGAGGAATGAGATCTCGGAACTGGAAATACTCTAAAATATAGTAGTTCTGCGCAGTTTTGCTCAGGAATGGAAAAGACAGGGACGTGGGGACAGATAATACCAGTGTGCCAGTACAGAAATCTATGACACATCTACATCCTTTATAGTACGTATACTTCCATATCCAAAATGGTCTTTGGGGTTTCACTGATCAGAAGAATGGAATGGTGTCCTCATGAAGATAATCTGAACCGACTTCAATCTTCAATTTTCAGTATAAAAAAAAACCAGAGAAGACATACAATTCAAATTCACATAAATACAAGCAGCATGGAGAAAGCAAATAGAGCTTGCTCTATTTGGAGAGCAAGCTAAATGGAGAGCAAATAGAGCAATGTCACACCCTATTTTATATGATGCAAGAACTTTAAATTACCCAATATTTTTTTCAGTTATCGGGCTTAGAAATATCTAAAAGCAAGTACTTCTTCAAATTTGTGGAATCAATTGCATTTGCATTTGGGCATTTCAGAGATGAAGAAGGAAATATTAACAAAAAAAAAAATGAATAGATCTGTCCTCAATTTAAAATGTTGTTCAGATTGTATCTTTGAGACTTAGGAAATCCATAAACAGCTAGTATTGAAGTCTGGAATGGAACAAGAAACACTTAAATTCCTCTATCTTTTCAAGCACTGGGAAAAAGAGACTACTCAGTTTTGTTATAACTTTGCAATTCTTTGTGATAACATTAWACAGGATAGTTATAGACAGAAATCTTTGTAATATAAAGCAACATACATTTGGACTTATTTAGGCTTTAGCATTTCATCTGTTCCATCAGACCAACTTACATTTCTGCTCAAATCCAATATTTGACTAATACGCAGCTTGTCAAAGTGTTAGAGCAAAGAGCTTTGTCAAGCTCTGGGGATTCACAATTCAATTTTAAACTCCTTGGGTATCCTCATGTTTGCACCTAGGTTTATGTGTTGCTGAAGTACAGCCTATAGAGGCAACTCCAAAAATGACCTGAAACACTCAAAGCAGATAGTCATAAAAAGTTCCTACTAAATCCAAGTCATCCTGACATTTTTAGATTTATAAATATATGAGAGAGCACTTCACAAGTTGGTTAAAATTCTTCCCAATATATCTCTTAAAGGCAAGAATTTATAAAAATAGGAAAAAAACACACAATAACATAAAAAATAATAAACTATACACTGCTTTCACAAAGCGGGATTCCTTTCACAAGTGTATGGGTTTTATTCTCAATAGAATCACTCACTGTGTGTTCACTTCAGCCTTCAAATATTTTTTTTTTATCTATGCAACTAACATAGCTACAACCATTTGCTCAGAATTTTTTTTTTTTAATAAGGGCTTGTATATTACAGAACAATGCTACTTGTACTTGAAAGTAGTATTTAGCAACAGTATMTATTTTCATTGGGAGTTATCCATGTCTCATAGAATAACAGAGAAATTATTATAATGAGGAAGCATTACTACATGAAAGAGAAATTAAGTAAGTTTGGCCCAGATCTGCAAGGAAATATCAAACCATTATTGATAGCAATTGACTGAGATTATTTTTTTATTTAAACATACACAATATAAACAAAGCCATGAAAGCCCAGCCTGACTTTCTAAACAACACACTATGGCCAAAACTGTGATTGCTGAAAAAGTAAAATACTGAGACATTAGTGCAAATCTTCCCTCACATGCTATTTTATGTCATTTGACAAAAAGCCACCCAAGCAGCTCTTAAAACAACAAATCCTAGTTTTATTGCCCTTACCGCAGAAAGGTCTTCAAAAGCTCAATTTTCATCCTGTCTTCCTACAATTTATTTTTAATCTGATGTTATCTCTTAAACATATCAGTATTTTAAACTGCTTCTTTTGTCCTGCTTTCCAGTTGCATGTAACAGCAGCTAACTTTTTTCAGAAATCAGAATTATTTCTGCCCATTCTGGTGCCTTGCATACACGCTACTCCCAGCAAAATATCCCAGTTGCCTATTAACTTTTTATTCCGCATCTAGCAGCAAGTTTTGAATTTCAAATGAAACAAGGAGGAAGAAATAAAGACRGCTGGAAGGAACAAGACAGCTACTCACAGCAACAGAATTTCTAGTGTCTGCTACCTCTGCTTTCCTTAGAAGCACTCACACATAAAGACCTGTGATTTTCCCTCTTTTGGGGATGAAAGAATTCCACATTTCTCTTAAATTAGGCCATGTGTTACAGTCTATATTATCAGCTTGACTATTTGTCAGATCTAACTGATTCCAATATCTGCAGGCCTTACTTCTTTAACAGACTCCAAGTAGAAAGACCAGCTGTTCAAACTAAAACCTCAACAGGACCAGGTAAGAAAAAGGGAATCAAAAATAAACAAATACACAGAACAAGACACATAGCAGRGCCTAACCATCCTGCAGTAATTAATGAGACAACTCTTGTTTCTCCTGAATCTGCAGGAAACTCAAGAAATCCCATCTGCTTCCTAATCTCCAGAGAATGGCTWCTCAACATCAAGATGTAAGCATCCTTTTGATCTGCTAGTTTACAAAACTGGCAAAAACAACTTCTAAACTGATGCATCGAGTACCTTAACATTTAAAGTTCAAGCATTTTCTATAGGTAGCATGCACCATGTTTTCCTAAATGTTGCTTTTCTGTAGCTAAGAATATGGCTTTCTTTAAAGCWTTAACTGATTTTAAAGATTAAATTAAATGCAGATATCAGCAGGAAATTTCTAAATACAGTATAGTTATAACATAATAATACAAAAGTAAAAAAAGATAAAATATTTTTCTATTTTTCAAGTTATGCATCTCTTTATCTAAAAGAAAAAGCTTGCTATTTTCAAATGACATCTTTGTTCAAAACTGATTACAGTAGTTCATAACATCCAGGGAGACTACACTACACATTACCTTTTTCTTCCTATTTAATATGGAAAGGTTTACATCTGTTCTTTGGAAAGTGTCATGAGCTACAAAGGRTTCAAGAGGTGTTTGATGCAAATTGGTCTCTGAAAACTGGTCACTTGAGCTGCAGGCAGTGAGGGGAAGGGAAAAGCTTATAGAAAGGAATCCCATTTTCTCTGTTTTGGAATTATCCCAATATAATCCCAATATATATATTTATATATTATATATAAATTATATATATATATTAATATATATAATATATATAATATATCCCAAATATAAATCTATACAAACTCTGATGCAGGAAGAGACTTGCTGTGTTGTGAAGAAAACCAAATTTCTGCCTCAAAACCAGTTCAAAAAAGGTTAACTTAAAAACTGCRTTTCCTTGTTTCTGGTTTATCATCTCTTAGATTCAAATTGAAGTAGAGATGAGGGTACCCTGATCTTTTCATCATGTTTATGAAATKGCACTGAAACAATTTATAGGACTGGACTGTGAGAACAAAGCTGTGGGGAAAGCAACAATGAGGCAAATAGTGATTTAGCAMCAAACTCACCTCAGTGAACCTTACGTGGCTGCTACTAGAAAAAGAAAAAACCTCATCCCTGAGGAGACTGCATCAACCTTCCCCTAGTCTCGGTACCAACTTGCAGAAGGGCTACAAAACAACAGCCGTCAACTAAGCAAAAACTTACAATGGATAAAAAGTGACATTCTTGCTAGGGGATGGGCAGCTGTTGCTAAGAAACTGTTTACAGACAAAGATGCTCAAATCCTGCCAGTATATTAAAAAAAAAATATATATATAGAGAGAGAGAGGTCATTCTTGGCCCTAGGTAGGAAAGATCCTTATTGATCTAAAACCCTCTTCATCTTTGCTTTATTCTTACTCTTAGTAGTTTAGAATACTTTAGGAATGTTGCCTGGATGCTCTCTTTACCAGTGACTGAACATTCCCTTGGCAGGATTACAGATTTTGCAACAGTCGAAGGTACAGGATGGTCAAGGTGGATTCCCATCRCTGCACACACTGGAGCCCAAGCCCAGGCTGAGGGCTGTAGGGGAGGATTGCTACCACAGGTGAAATCACTAGAGGGAGAGAAAGGTGCAGATAATTGTGTAACCCACCACTTAATTGCCATGGGGTAGAAATACAAGCCTGAAGAAAAGCACATGCCATTAGTACTACTACTACATTTAAGTATAAYGACACCACATCTGCTAAAAAGGAAAGGCTGTAACACTTTTGTCTGAAGCCATGAGGAAACCAGGTTTGCCTTGGTGAGGTGAGGTTTGAATCTGACTCTTTTTTTTCTCAAGGGAAAGGGACAATGCTKCTCCTAAGCACCTAAAGCAAAGTCACAATCCTATTTAGCAGTAACTGCAGAGAAAATTCAATTGKATGAGAGAAGATGGGAAAGAAAAAATAAATAGTCCACAGGCATCTTTTACCTGCATAAATAATCCAAGCTTGAACAATTTCTTTTATATAAAATGACTACATTTATTAGAAGCCTCCAATAAGAAGGCTCTTACATCATTATGGAAGTTGTCTTTTGGTTTCCCTTCAAAAACAAATACAGTGTGGACTGGTACTTTTTTTAAAGCAAATCAGCCAAAGACATACAAAATGAATAAATATCGTCCCATGCAATTTAAGGCAGGAAAAGGCAATCATGACAGGGATCATCCCAAAGAGCAAGACTTGGCATTTCTGAACAAGTCACTGTCTGAATGAAACWTCAGGGGCGAACCTCAAACAGTTCACAGAACGCACGTTCAAACAGAGGCAACAGACCACCACTGTCTCACTCAGTACTCAGAGGAAAACAAAGATGACAAAGGATGTGATATTTATTCATCATTGCTTAATTCAAAGGAGAACACAACCCTGCTATAAGTGACAAAGAAGGTCTCTTMGGACAATTTTTTGAAGCTATCTACAACATTAATGTAGAACATASAGGTTAGAGTTTCAAGGGTTATCACACCCTAAAACAAGCTCAAAGGCTGTAAAATGGTTAAACTCTCTTGTCAATGCACCTCTTACCAGAGAATGGACAAGGCTAACGTGGCAAGATCCTGCTTACAAAGAGGCACCAAAGGACAGAAAAATGAGTCTTAACAACTACGACTGGAGGATAAYGAGGTTTCTTCTCACTAGGATGGAAGGCACGGTAGCCCTAGCACAGTAGGCTAGACAAACTATTCATAAATTCATCTAGAATTATACATTTGATAAAAATAACCACAGACAGAATTTTAATTATTTACCAAACTAAAGATAACACAACCCATTTCCCAAAGGTTCGGACAGCCATAGAAGGGAGTCCTCAGGTGTGCAGAAACTAGCCTAGTTTCTATTCACGTATTTCGGTGCTTATCTACACGGAAAATATAAAAGCCAAAAGACTCAACAGGGCTAAATAGAAAATAATTCTAATAGCTGTTTAGGAAACCACAGATMTTTTCCATGCAAACCAGTAACAAAAATAGCAATAAAATATGAATATTTGATTGCAGAAAAAAAAAAAAGGCATCTCCTGATATCCCAGTCTCTTTAAAAACATCAAATGGGAATAACATATGGAATAATAGATCATACTTGACTAAGGCCTCACTATAATGAAAAGCATTTGCTAAGTTTTCTCACACACACACACASAGCTCCTACAAACTAATTTCTTTCTTTTACTTTAGAACACCATTAAATAATGCAGCAGTGGAACCATCAGTTACTGTAACCAATAAAATACTCAAAAATGCCTTGAGACATTCATTATTATCATAAAAAAAATAATAATAGCTATATATTTATCTTTTTATTTTTCTTTGCATAGCTTGATTTTAATCCATTCAATAGCTCTCAAAACCTGTATTACTAACACATAATTTTCATTAAATTATTTTTAATAATACATATATAGTCATTTTGGTTTACAAWAAAGTTTTAAGATTAAGCATTTTCTCTAGGTCTACTTTTTTTTTTTTCCTTTAGAATTTCCAATTAGATGGTGTGGATAAATATAGYTAGAAAAAATAACACTTTCTTCAGTGGTGATTAAATAAGTGCAAGGACTATATWTTGCAGCGTCACTATAGAGATACAGCAACTTTTAGTAGTTATAAGCCTTCCTCAAATTAATCTATTTTATTCATTAGATTCAAAAAATGGAAATGGTTTAGCTCTTCTTCAGACAACAGAAGTTCCTCAGAAAAACAAATAAATAATTTCTAACATACTGACAGTGATCACCAACCTTGATGTATTTTTCATTTAACCTTGTAATATTTTCATTGTGTTGAAAATAWTCATTGTGTTTCACTGAATTGTAAATATTTCACTGTAATATTTTCATGGGTTTAGGATCTCAGTCCCACAATGAGCACATTGGATATGTACATCTATAATATGCTTTCCAATCATTAAMACAACATTCATAGTTTTCCTTATTCCAACGACTTCTCTCGAGTGATCTCCAAAAGGTCACTATTCTCATTATATTTCATMATTATTTAATGAACCTTACCATAGTAAAGACTAATCAAGAATTGTCCTTCATCACATTAAACCCCTACCATCGTGGTTAGGAGAATTAGAAAGAATGCTACTGAAAGTCACYAAATATTTAATTAATTTATTTATGTTGGAAGACTGAGGAAAAAAACTGCTCACAGAAACTGTTTGACTTCCAGAGGCTATTGCAGATACAATTGGCAGTCATGGCAGCTCTGCAAGGTAACACAGGTAGGCACTCCAACTTYCAGAGGTTTCAGGTAGTTGACATTGTAACATGGGACTCACAACTGCTACACTTGACTSCACAGAGTCAGAGCCAACATTAGGAATGTTGAGTACAATCATAGCAACATTAATGGCAATTCTGTTATTAGTTGTAAGAGGACCAAGATTTCATTTTGTATAATCCTAATTCCCAATCCAATTCCTTAGCCACAAAGTTCCCAAAAAATTATCTAAAACATTGGAAGATGGCTTGATTAAAAAAAATAAAAGTTAAATTAGAAAAACCCTTTCTCCTTCTTCATTGTAAAGTATTTCTCATATTATGTGCATTTCATTAGATAGCAGAAATATTTTTTAGATCTTGGCCATCTATTCTACCACAAAAGGAGTATTATATGAATATAGTTAGAACTAAGATTCAGTGCTGTTGACTTTTTCATGTAAAGCAAGGTCAGCTGTTCAAAAAAACAGTATGCTTTTTTTTTTTTTTTACCGACACTTTCTTCTTATCTAAAAGACCTGTAAGTACATGAAGCTACCCAAAGTCTTCCTTGAATACACATTTCYCACAGCAGCTATGCTTTGGTCATATTTTAAGTATCCCAACTGAAGTGGTCAAAAAGTGACTTCAATTATAACCATTTTCATTCATTTCTAATTAAAGCTAAGTGGGATTTTCTTTTTTTCCTTTTTTTAATATAGATAAAATAAAAAAGACTTGAAAATTCTGTTTCACATCACCTTGGTTTCATCTTAATTAAAGCAAACTTCATRTAAAATGTGAGAGAGACATCCAGACAACATTAGTTACTAATCACTAGACTACAGAGTCTCCCTTGATCCCTCTCTGATTTAAGAAACACTTAAATCCTTGTGGATTTTCTCCCAAGGACCAATCAAGGAAAAGCTCCAACCATCCCATTCCAGCAAAGGCCTCACCCACAAGAAACCTTCCTTCCAGACATCACTGCCTAAAGAAGAAACAAATTGGACYTCATTTCATCACCAACAGTTTTATGGTATAGAAAGAAGGAACACGAAATAACCCAATTTTAAACTGGGTTTACAGGAAAACTGACCTCCTTTGCCTCCCCCCACCACCCATGTCATCTCTACAGTCTCCCCTTTGTCCTGAATGAGTTATTTTTATGAATAAATAAATAAATAATCCACTGGGAAGCTGTTCTTGGGATATGTCATTTTTTTGTTTGTTTCCCTTGGCTGCCTGTCAAGCACTCAGCAAAAATAAACTCATTAAGCTGCCAGGAGACCTGAGCGCCCTGGTGTTGTCAGTACATTTCARCATCATTCTCATTAGCCCAAAAGCCGTAACACTGTTAAAAGAAAGTTAAGGGGACTCCACCCTTCTGATGCAACCCTGTAAGGAAGGGTCTTTCAACCTGAAGTCTCTCGTGGGATCYAAGATAAAGGGTGTAACTTCAGCATCAGTCAAGACAGTACCAATCTAAAACTAGCAGCAACCAAAGASAGCATGGAGTGTGGAGCCTTGGAAATGTAGACACATTTGCATTATTGTTATAGCTCTCAAGTTCATTTGGTTTGCAAGAATCTTGCTGTTTTATCCAAACCACACAGATGTTCATGTACTCAACCTGTCTGCATACACAACTCTATTTTCATGCCACCAAATTTGTAGCTTGCTGAACATACTGCACAGTTTAAGGTTCAAATGMAGACTAGAAGATTTTGAATTTGACTAAAAAAAAAATAATTAATATTTAAGGATAAAAAAGACATATTAGAGTGCAAGAAGAGCTTAAAGCCATCCACGGGTCCCGTCTGTTTGGTTTACCTAATTCTTCCTAACAGAGGCAGGTAAAATTAAATTTTAAAATAGCAACAATATTTYCTTCTTAACATTTTCCTATTATTGCTATATATCACATGTAATCGTGAAGAGCACTTAGCAATCCACAATGTCCAAAATGTATTGCCAATTTAATGCAAAARTCTTGAATTTTACTGAAATCAGAACACTTCACCCGAGCAGGAGCGAGTCGCACATAGCACTGAGGTCTCTGAACATCTTGCTGTACAAAGTGTTCCCGGACAATAAAAAAAATCGGTATAAAAGTATTTATTCTTAACCTGTGTTGGTTTTTTTTTCTCAAATAGGATTGGTAATATTTGTGACTGATAGTCTACTCTTCTTCTGAAATAGRAAAATTAAATGATAAATTTAAAGTCAAGTTTACTTATGTGCAGACCCTGCTGGCCCTAAAATACGGAAGTGTTTTTTTAATCATCTGTAATTAAGCAAAAAAAAAAAAAAAAAGTATTTAAAAGCTGCATCCATTCTACTCTTGGTATTTCTTACTTGAAATTTCAGGGACTGGCCATTTTTTATACTCTTACTGGCAAATCTGAACGCTCTTATGTAAACAGTCACAAYTTGTAATCACTGGATAACCATTTATGATGAGTTTTTATGAATTAGAGACTCTAMCAACAACAAAAAAAGATACAGCAACTTCATTTACTTTTATAAGTAAGATTTGTAAGCAAGATTTTGTAAGATTTTGTCAMAATAGTTTTTATTTTGTTAAAAAAACTTGAATAACTATTTTCATCATTACATTTTTATAGAYAGGCAAAAAATAATAGGCAATTGGGATCTGTGCTCAAAGTTTCTCTGCTAAAGAAACAGCAGCTTTTGCGTTCAGGGCATTTATCATGAGGTTAGTCCACTCCATAGTAAACATGTATTATAGTTTTTTATCTAACAAAATAATTGAAACACAGGCCATAAACAAATCTCAGGTATGTACATTAGCACCATCTTGCTTAYAGATGCAATATTGCATCTGACAGGGGATACATGAAAGCATGATTTCATATGAAGAACTGACCAGGAATGGAACTATGAGCAATTTATCGCAGCCAAAGATGCTTTAAGTCAGGAGGAGACACTATTCAGTCTTCCAAAGAAGAAAAGACTTAATCAGAGAAGATTACCTCTATTACCTATTTATTTTAATCCATTTATTTGGTATTTTTTTTTAAAAAAATCTGTAAATTGACTCAAAAGTTCTTGAACATTAAAGAGGACATCTCACTTTGCCAAGCAGAAAAAAAAAAAAAGTTTCTCTAGAGACAGGGATGCACTAAAACATAAAAAATAGAAAACAGCAAAAGACTCAGATAAATATCTGGCTCAGATTATTTAAGCAGATTCAAATGCCAAATAATTAATTTGCTTCTTTTCTAGAAATTTTACTCATATTTGCTAGCATGGTTCCTTTGGAAAGGACACAAATTATTGCTAAAACATAGTAAAACTACAAAGGAAAAAGAAAAAAAAGCCAAAAATATTTGTATTCCATAATCATCTAACTTGGAAGTCAAATCTTAAAAAGTTGAAYTTATAATTTCCTTTATATTTTAAAAGATTTAGAAGTCTGATAGAAGCAGCTTTCTCAGCTGTGCGAAAKAGGGACACATTTTCTGCATTTGGAATATAACGAATAAACAACTTTCAACTGATCTATTTCTTAGAAGAAGAGAGAGATGTAGTTGCTCCTGTTCTGTGTGAGCTTTAATGGGCTATGATGTAAGAATTGTTACATAATTCTACAAACACGGACTCAATGGAATATAGAAGGCTGGCTTTTATCAGTAAATAATAAATTAAAAAATAAAGTCAATTATTTATAAACAAAGGACAATGATTAATCCATTTTAAAGAAGCCTTAAGTAATTTAAAAGCTTAAGTCCCACTTTAAGCAGTTRCTTGGGAAACTGGGAGCACAGCCCAACTCAAACCACCTCCACTTTCTCCTTATAAAAGTACACTCAGAATTCCACTTACTTTCCAATTGTCTGTTGTTTCAACATTCTTGTTTAAATTAAGCATTACATATTATTTTTAAAAAACCAAAATTCAAAGAAAATTATATAGATGCTGGAGAGAAAAGCGGCATGTAATTATCATTATAACGTCAGTGAAAGCAACACATTGGAGTATCTATAAATAAAGATTGTAAATAATGTGGATGTAGAGGTTCTTTTCTATAATTGAAAAAAAATGCTATATTTCTTACTTCTCAGCCTAAAGCTGTGAGATTTTCTGGCTGTGTTAAAAGATTCAGCTTCACTTAACAGAATATTTCTCATTCCTTAAAAAAAAAAAAACAAACAAAGAAACACCCTTCCCAATATCCAAATACTAATGCAAGGGGTGATGTGAGAGAAAAATATAGCCATTCAAAAAGTAGTTCAAAGAAAAGAAAATCTTGCTACAAGAAAGCACTGATTCAAWGAAGCTGAAGTGTTTCAAAAGGGGTATATGTCAACATATCCAATAAAAACTATAAAATAGCCTTCCACTCCCTGCCCCATGAAGTCATACACTCTCATGACAAGATATAACTTTGAAATAGATGTTTTTTTGAAACAAGCAGGGATATGATATTCCCAGTCCAGGGAAAGAAGTTTCTGTTTGCAAGAAATTTTAAACTTCAACTCCCCGCTCCAACTTAGAGTAAAATGTTTTTCCAAAGCATAGGAATTACCACAATATAAAAATCCCAGATTTCAGCCAACTGCACCAATAAGCAGTAGTCACAATAATTTCATTTCCTGGAGCAGCAGTTCTTCAAYTGTTTAAAAACACACTTCAGTCCATTTCATCATCTGAAACTTTGAAGATCACCTTGTTGCACACAGTCAGGGTCTGCACTCCTTCGGAGTATAGTGTCTTAACATTCCTACTGGAGTGTATTAAAATGTTAAAGGAAACCATTTTTGAAAACTGAGATGTTAAGCTTTTATCCATAAACCTGAGATTCATTTGCATCTGTAGAGTACTGAKTCTGTCCAACAATAGTCTGCGTAAACTAGTACTATCACATTTGAAGATACATGCTTAGAAACTACTCCATGGATAGTGAGTTTTTTCTATCTCAGCAACTAGTAGGGATCAGTAAAATATATTCATGTAATAATGTAAAAAGAATCTATCATTGCTGTTTTAAACTCCAGGAAATCAAGTGAAACTATTCTCGAAATATTTTTTGAAAAAAAAAGGAATTATGAATTCCCATAAGACAGTAAGAAGTTAGTGCACAAAAATACCTATTTATTAACTACTTCTTTTAACAGGTCAAATCTTGCTTTCTATTCTTTCTCTAGCCATGTGTTAATCATATCTGTTATAACAGTATTAAACACTTTTGGCCTCATTCACATTAAAATATTAACACACACCCTTATTCTCAAGGTTCMAGACATGCTAGAATTACAAGCAGGAGGCTCCAAGCACTGCCTCTAGTGTTGTTGACACATCTAGAGGACCTTACACACCTATCACACCTATCAATTCTGCCTTGCAAAAGTTTTAGCTGATCAACTAACAAGTAATAGAGCACATTTAATCCCTCAAGAAAGTTCATTCTAACAAATATTTGTGTTTATATCAAAAGAATAGCTTATTTTAGACAAGCAGCAGCTCTTAGTGGGCCTCTAACATACAGCTTTGATTTTGCCATGTTTATTGTGTGCCCCACCAACCCTAACTCTGCTTTCRTTGCATCTTCTTATTGCATCTTCCTCAGATTATCTTTTTGGGACAATTTCTACAGATCTGAATGACAAAGARCCCAAACCTAATTATGACCTAAGTATGCTACAGTGGTTATTACGGGGTTAACATTGTTATCCTTGGCTCCTATAGCTGCCCTGCATATTTTTTCAACTCCTTTGTTATAGATTTAACCTGTATATGTATCTCTTCTGTTCTGTACTGCCTATGAACAAAGGATAGAGGAAACAAATAGATTAGTTTTGCTTAGCCAAACCTTGAGACATGTAATATTAAAAGCGAATCCTACCCTGCCCTGAAATACAATGAATTGCATGGCTGTGGCATTACACACAGAAAAAAAAATCCATTTTCTCATGCTCAAACAGCATGTAAAACCTAGAAGGCATTGTCATAACTACTGCAGTTTGGAGAGAGAAAAAAAAACAGATTTACATACACAGTGCTATTAGAAATATGAAGTCATATATAACAAGAGGATAAGTATGATCAGATAAAAAACACATACATTTTGAATCAGTAAGCATAAAAAAGGTATAGGGAGGTTAAAGACATTTCTTGGCTGAGGAAAAAAAAAATTAGAGGGCACTTTCTGCGAGCAAAAGAAATCTCAGCCAACACAAAGGCCTGCTACTAAAAATGGGCTGCAGTCTCCATCAATAGTGAAGAAAGGGCAGATGGATTCAATAAATATTTTGGTATTTGGAAAGACGCAAGACTGTTTGTGTCTCCCGAGAATGAAAYGCTTTTTCAGTCCATTAGTAAACAAATGTTTGAAGACCACCAGTTTTAAAACAGTATTACTTTGCAATACACATTTTTAAGTTAGCAGGACCAAGCAAGGTTATCACAGAAGAGAGTTCTCCAAGAAGTGTCTAAAGAGATCTCTACTCCAGCAATATGAATTTCTAACCTTTCTCAAAATACCATGGAACTTCAAAAGTCTGAAAGGATGCTAATGTCATAACCACACTCTAAAAAAAGCTAGTGGGAGCTTTGGACTCCAGGCAGCTTGGAATTACATCAGTCCCCAGCAAAATAATAGGAGAACTGATAYAGGATTCAATTAACACATTAAAGATACATATAAAATATAATAATAAGTAACTTTAATGAAAATATGTTTTCTTAAGTGAATCTGATATGATTCTTTGGTAAGACTAATTTTTTTCACTTGGAAGTATCAGCTACACATATATAGGCTTCTATGGCATTACCAACTCCCTTGCATCGTAACTACTACTACTACTTGCATCAACTACTAAGCATCGTAAAAAAGAAAGAAAAAGCTGACAACAAGAATGCATCATGACATAATGAATACCCAAGTGACGCTCCTCAAAGGTGGACCTACTACTGTGAAATACATATGCTTACAAATAATAGAAGAAACATTTAACTCACTAATCAAGACAGCCATAGACTAGCAAAATGTTATATACCTTAGTAACAAGACGTGCAGCAGTAGTGAAGGGGTTAATATTCATTCTGAWGTGATATATAAACAGAAGAGCTGCATTAGAGACGTTAATTTTGGACTCACAACACACTGCTGAGATAAGATATTGGAATACTGCATCCAGTCCACACTTCCATTAAAATGCTGAAAGCATGGAAGTAGATTTGGAGAGGAGGGAAAAAAAAAAAAAAGACACAGAAATTAAGTTCTGAAGAAAATGCCTGTAGTGAGAATAAACCACTACCTGGAAACTGAGGCCAGATAGCCTTATAAACAGTAGAATCTCCAACTCCTACTGTCCTCCAATAAAAAATCCATTTTTTCCTGGAAAAKATGTTTCAGCCAAATAGAAGTTCTTGCATTCATAAGTAACTGGATAAAATCCAATAGACTATAATGGTGAAGAAGTCACAGCAGAAGATCTAACTGCTTCCTTTGGCTTTAAAGTCTCAGTCTTGGTTTTCAAAGGCATTTCAGCAGCACCATACACATTCAACATTAATATTAAAAAAGAGCTTTCAAAAATATGCATAAATTATGGTGGCATTTCCATATAAGGGCTCCAGTAACACTCACAAACCTCTGGAGCTTTCCCATGGAGGCTTCCATCACCAGCCAAACCCACCAGTGCGAGTAGAGATACATTACAATTGTAGGGGTATTATTTCTGCAGCAAGCCTTAAACAATGATTCTACAATAGACTGTAAAAGTTCATCCTTCAGGTCAGCACTTTTACTCTTCTAGAAAGAATTCTGTTTATACTGGAATTTAARAAATACTGTTACAATGCATACCAATAATTACACGTAAAAAGAAAAGCAAAACAGAAGCACTCTAATAACCACAAAGCCTGCGAGATCTGTTGTTCTCATTACTAACATCATTTAAGCCTGCTCCTATTTACGTTACGTATCTACCCGGCGCTCCAAAACACGCAGTATTTCCCGCAATCTTGACAAGTGAGGAGAATCCACATTCCGTAGGGAACACATGCCAACACAGTGCATAACGTGCAGGTTTTTACAGTACTCAGACCGAAGGAGTTTTGCCACGCTGCTGGTTGCTGTATTACCTATGGGTGCCTAACACAGCGAAGGTTCTCAAACACATCTCTCCGGCAGAGTAGAAATAAACTTCTCCTCGCTCTATAAGCGGGAGATTTAGTCAATTTCATCTTCCTCAAATATACCAGCTAGGACATAAASCTTGTTACTATGTAGCAGATGAAGAGCGTGAAAGGGGAAAAAAAAAAGGAATATCTTAAGGAGAAAATAGACACCACAACCCTCCGATGCCTCGCAAAGCAGGTGCACGCGACCTCTTACTGCAAATAAAAGTTACTCGCAAGCACCTCTGCAGCCGGGCAGCCCCTGGAGCATCCCCATGGCTGCGCTCCCCAACGCGGCACCCCCAAACGGGCGAGGGGGTGTGAGACGGGGCTGGTCCCACCACCACCACCACCACCACCACGGCCAAGGTTGGTCAAGCCCAAGCTCTGGGAGGACCTTCCGCGCGGACGCGACGCGGCTGGTTTTGCACTCTGCAAACTTGGAGCCGTCGCCGCCGGAGCGGATCCTTTGACACGAGCTGGGACCTGTGGGGCTGCACGCTGATGCCAGCTCCAAAAGCACCCGAGCGGGTGGCCGGGAACGACCCGGCTATTGGAAGAGGCCTAAAGGGATGAAAGAAGCTGCTTTCCTGGAGATAAGGGCAGGACACCAACGACCACCCCCTGCCCATGGGCTCCCCGTGCCCCTTCCCAGTGGGAACGTGCAGCAGATGGATAGAGAGAAAGGAACCTCCAGTGCCTGAAGAAAAGGAGATTCTTTAGAATAAAGAAAAAAATAAAGAGCCAAGAAAATAACGGCGGAGCCACCTCAAAGCCACGCGAGGTAAATAAAGGCGTGAGCGGGGCGACATCCCCTCCGAGGCTGCCTCTGCTTTACCTAAAATACAACAATTCCCCCTTCCTCCTCCCCATCACCCGCACGCTACGGAACGACCGTTAATTCAAAACACGGAGCGACCGTTAATTCAAAACCGGGATTTAAATGGGGGGGGGGAGGGGGGGAAGGATTATCCCTGCCCGCGACCGGCTCTGCCACTGGCCGAGAATGAAAAAATGCGGTTTGAAGAAAGAAAAAAAKGGATAAAATAAAGAAAGGGAAGGGCAGGAGCGGATGGTTATTATCGGCGCTGGGTGGGTGGGAAACGTGGGCAGGGGGAGCCGGGGGGATGGGGCGGAGTGGGGAAAGGTGCCTGAGGAGAGAAGAAAGGGAAGGAGGACCAGGAAGCGCGAGGAAGGATGAGGGGAAGGGGGAGGAGGATGAGGGGGGATGAAAGGAAGGAGCTCGCGGAGGATGAGGGCGAAGAAAGGAGGATGCTTCTCCCGGCCTCACCTCCGCTCGCCGCGCGGCTGCCGGGGCAGAATCGCCGCCGTCTCCCGCTCCTCCTCCCGCCGCTGCTGCTGCTGCTGGTGGCCGCCGGCAGCGCCCGTCCGCGCCGCGCTGGGCGCTCCTCGCACGGCGCCCGGCCCCGCTCGCCTCTGAGGGGAGCCGCGAGCTGCTGCGCGGCTCCCGGCGGCAGCCGCTAGGGGAGGCGGAGGCAGCGCGCGTGCGCCGCCGAGGGC
>PTEX01000084.1:310436-340624 GCA_003342815.1 Eudromia elegans
CCCGGGGCGCTGCGCGGGGCGGGGGGTGACACCTGCCCGCCGGCCTCGCGGGGCCGCCGGGGCCCCTCGGCGGGAGCTCTGGGGAAGGGCCCGCTCGGTGCTGGCCCGCGTGGGTGCGGGGGATGTGCCCGAGCGCCCCTGCCCCGGGCCGTGGTGTCACGGCCGGGCCGGGCCTCGCGCAGAGGCGGCCGCTGCCCCGGTTTTCCTCCCCTTCCCCCTCAGTGTGAAAGGTGCTGTCAGGGTCCGTGATCATTTCTCAGTGTTCTTCTTCTGCAGTGAATAAATGAGGGCAGGAGCCTCCTGACGAGGCTCAGCACCAGACCGCGCGGAGGAGCCGCTGCAGGGAAAACCATTCCCTAGGCAGGATTCTCTTCTGAATAGGAATCGCAGCTCCAGATGTCGCATGGTGCCTACCTCGGATGGTCCTATAGCACGTGAGTAGTCGCAGCAGTTTACAGGAATACTGTGAATTATTTAGACCTCCTGACGGTGTCAAACAAGACAGAAACGGGATCTGTGGTGCGTGTGGAGGTGTGACGGAGCGTGTGTGCACGGAGCATTGCACGGGGCTGGCCGGCCCTTCGGCCGCACGCGCCGYGGTTCATCCGCATCCTTAACTGCCCTGCAGGTTCCATCAAATTGCTGTTCCAGCTGCTGCTTCGTCTTTTCAGAACTTTACTTGCAGTGTTGAAAGGGAAACTTTCCTTGCAGACCTTCTGGCTGGCCTGCACTCCTGTGCCCCGGTGTTTAGCTTGCTGGTTCTTTGGCTAGTGACAGTGATATAACCTTTCCCCAGTATCTAAGCTGCTCCTGCAAATCTGAACCAAGGATGTATTAAAAAATCTGAGTGTATTTCTGTTTAAAGTGTGTCTGTTTGAGAAGGAAATCAGATTACGTACCTGGTCCTGATTACTTTTATCTAAGACAKAGATGGGGACAGCAGGACTGTGGCTGAGAGGTCTGTCTGAATGTGATAAACAAGGCTGAAAATCTGGAAGAGCAGTACAGTCTGCCCCATACCAAGGCCCATTCGAGGTTTCTTCTTTTAGCATATTAACTATATGGAAACTTCTCATATTATTTCCTTGTCTTTTATCACTGGTAACAGTCTCCAAAAAAGGAAAAAAACCTGATTTTTTTTACCACTTTTTATTTAAGAAGTGAGATAAGCTGCCCCAAAAATGCATGTGCCTGTGGACCTAGGGAGGCCAACTGACATTTCCTTATTCTTCTGAGTGGCACAGGATCTCCATGTGTCAAAATTCAGCAGCTTACACAGAAGAGGCATCACCAGAGCATAGGGKGAATTGGGTAGGTTGATCAGGGAAATGCATGAAAAGGCCATTTGAAACACACAAAGGTGCTTTTTCCACAGGTGAGCTTTATTATTATTTAATACTATGCAAACTGTGAAACTGTCTGCCAGAGTACAGAATGCAAGTWTTTTCCATGTATGTGAAAAATATGAATGTTTACTGCAAGAACTACGAAAACACGCAAACAAAGCATGCCTCACATTTATCAATGAACCAAGCCCCTGATGGCAGTTTAACTCTCCACTATGGAACATTTTCGTGCTGACTTCTGCAATATGTAGTTAATCAAAGGAATAGCTAGTCAGATACAAGCTGCTTTTAATTTAGCTCTGCTTTCAGAGTATCTGGTTGAAGTAGAAGGGAGATGTGCAGAATTTCAGGGAAAACATGCACTCAAAGAGATGTAAATAGGCCTGTACTATAGGCAATAGACACACCAGTCCCGGGTACACAACTAAGCAAAAGGTCCTTTGGTCCAGTGCTGTTGGTGGATGACCCCTGAAGTAGACAGGGATGCTGTGAACAAGGAAGTAAAACCAGAACGCATTCTTATGTTCTTTTTAATATCTAAAGTAGATTATAAGCCTATAGTTATCTTTTCCTAATTTGGCTCCTGCTGTTATGTGCTAAGACCACTGAAAATCCCACTTACATTTAGAAGCCCTATCTTAGTGAATGACCATTAGGAAAATGGCTAGGGTCATTGCAGAAAGGCATTAAGGTAGGATCTAGATCTGTATTGGTAGCATGATGAACCAGGGAGATGGGTATGTAGGAGGAAATATGGTGTCTTAGGAGCTCTGTAAACAATCTSTATTTATGTTGCTGTATTTATGTTGTGGAGGTTGGGTGCAGAAAGAGCATGTACATTCTCTACATAAAAATTGGTCAGTGCAGTGGTTTTTTTACCTGACTTTATAGAATTTGTTAAAGCTAAGTGAAGTGCAGAAGAAGAAAAAAAATGAAGGGCCTCATTAGTTTAAGCTTCTGTATTTGTGGAACTGTATGTTAACATTTCTAGTTATACAGACAGATTTTGAGGCTTCAAAGGACTTGGAGGTCAAACTTTTGGCAAAGAGCTATCCCAGTTTTCAAGTGCTGACCTATAATTTACTGGTATCTTGCAGATGTGAATTTGACTTTCTAAATCACCTATTGAATGTCTTTTCTGGAGGGGAGGATTGTTTGTTTGTTCATTTTTTAATGATATTAGATAGCAGATACTTTGATAAAAAATCATATTCATCTGCAAACCTTTTAAATATGTAACAATCATGTCACAGGTCTGTTACCTGTTATTGCAAGAGCTGTAACACGATACCCAGAAAATACAAATTTGCTCATGAAATTACATGTTCAGCAGGTGTTCTCTGACAGGTACCTTTGGATAGTGGGGATARTCTAGAATGTGCTGTAGCATACAAAAAAGTGTGCTAATTATGGAACCAGAATTAATGTTTTTCAGTGTTCATTCCAGCTCTTTTTTTTCTTATTTTCTTTTTTTTTTGTAACGTAACAATATTCCAGCATTTTTTTTTAATCTTATTTTCTTTCTAGCATTTCTCTTAACATCTGGGAATTTAACATTTGCTTTGATAACACTAATTCCATTTAGCTAGACTTYGTCCTTATCTGTACATTCCTCCTAATTTCCTGTACTCTGGATATTGTAAAATATCAACTCTTTCAATAAGACTTAGCATTTGGCATGTTTTCATTCTTAAAACAGGCCGCTGTAGTTCTAGAAACATTACAAATTATTATGTGTGTGTCTTGCTCTCCTGGAGATTCCCCAGCAGGAATGATCTCCCTTACCATAGCAGACACTGTCAGCATTTTATCTGCATTAAAAAAAAAGGGAGGGGAAAAAACCCACATCTTGCTTATCCTTTCTCTTGTGGAACATCATTCTACAGGAAGTGAGATTATTGCTTAAAACTCTTTAAATTGTTCAAGAACATGAACTTCTTTGAGGCCTGACTCAGTAGCTCTTAGTCTGTTTCTAAGTGGCCTAGAAAGAGACAATTTCAGAGAGCAACTGGACATTGAGCAGGTTTTTTTTTCAGTTTGATGGAAAGAATCTTTTTAATGGAAAGAGTATATAAGTGAAAAGAACAGATAAGTATCTATATCTCTCAGGTGACTTCTGGACACTTTGAAAACTACATGTGGAACCTCGAATGCTTTAAGCTTCCTTTAGGCTTAGTTATCTTCATAGACAAAGTAAATAATACAGCTATGGCTGTTCATTTAAAGCAGATTATTGTCTGCCCATATTGAAGAGATATTGTCCACAGTTTTGAAAGACTGAAGTGCACATTTTTACTGCCTCTGAACACTTTTGGGTAGATATTTTGAAGATCATACTGGTTTAGGTAAGTTATTTTTGGCATGTTTGCCTGAGCTTTGGTTTGCAACTGTTTCTTGCTTTTGTACTAGGTACTAGGGTGAGCAGTGCAATACACTGCAGAGAAGTCTTCAAGCTCTGCAAGTCATTTAAATTGGTTGTTGTGTGAAGAGTCACACGCAGGATGGGCTCTGACACTGACTTCCTGCCTGCTGTGCCCCGAGTCTCCCTGTCTGGCTGTTCTCTCCGACTCAAAAGAATCTGTCAGTTAGAGGATCCAGGGACTCACCCTGTCTTGTACCTATGAAGTGACCAGAAGGCACGAAGCAAGTGCAGTTTGTTTTGAAGAAAACACAGCAGGGCCATTTCCCTACCCTTTCTGTGCTTAGAGAGGTGACTACCTGTACTTCAGAATCTGACAAAAAACATTTTCTCTACTCTTGCTGGTGTGTTGTTAGCTAGATTAATGACCGTCATTAGACTGATATAATGCTTTTTCTTTAAATTCTTATTTTTCAAAATCAAAGGAATAGTAGTTTTTGGCTTTTGTTTAAGTTCTTTTTTTGAACTTCTGCTGATGCCAGCTGTTAGCGTGTGAAGGAGAGAGGTCACTTGTCATCATTCAATTCAAGATGGGATGTATTGTCCCTTCCTATTCTGAAGTAGGGTGGGAAAGAAGGGCTGAGAAATCTTGCACGTGTCCAGAGAATGTGCTATAAATTTTTGAATATTCAATTTAAACACCATAAAAATCTTTTTCTCATGTTTATAAAAAAGTTCATGTATTATTCTGTCTGAAAGGAGGTAGCAGCTAGGGGCARCTAACAAAACTGAGGAAAATGTAGCTTCTCAGCTCTTCCTCAAGCCTCCTTGGATAACTGACTTAAGTTCTCTTAAGTCACTCTAGTTGTTCTATATTTAAGGTATTATATTTAATTTTTTATTATAAAATTGTTTTTCATATCTTTCCGTAAAGCTCTTGGATCCTACAGAAACTCTGATCAGGCAGCTGTTAACACAGAGAACACTGCTCTCATGTTGACCACCACCTTCCTCGTGGTTCCCATCTGTTGTTTGTAAGCATCTTGTACCCCTAAAGGAGCGTTAGCTCCTGTGCAAAAGAGTGTTARTCCCTTTGCAAACAAGCACTGTTTTCCTTTGCATGTTGCATTAAAAAAAAAAATAAGCTCAAGAACTCTAATAACATAAAATATATATTTTTTTCTTGCTGAGAAGCTCAGTTAGTGAAATATATTACAGAGAAACAACTCTGTGGCAAAGTATCTTGACAATTTGGTTCATACCTACACTGAATGGGCAGGTAATCTTCACTATCTGGGGGAACAGGATGAAAGAGGAAGAGATCACATGAGAGTGCAGGGCGGAGTGTGTTTTACAAAATACTCAATGGACCTGCTTCCATTCACAGAATTTATTGTCCTCAAACATACACTCCTTCAATCGAGTTGTCCTTTTTTTACAGATAAGGTGGGAAGCAGGTCCATGTGAAAATTCCTGGATTCCTATGGAGTTCCTGTTATAGTACYTCTCTGCAAATGTTCTTTAGAAATAGAGGTCAATTTTGAGCCTTACTCAGGCTGTATTTTAAAAAACTCCTATTGCCTTTTTGAGAATTTTAATAGAATGGCAGCAAATATCCCTATGTGCTATAGCATTATGATAGGCTGGAGGTAATTGACTGCAGAACTGTAAGAAAAAGGTTTTTTTTTCCATCAGCATTCATGTTATTATTTTTTTTTCTTTACAATAAGATTTTGAGTAATTAATTAAGGCTTAAAACAACTACTTGTGATAGAATACTGATTTATAAACCATTTTTTAAATATATATAAAACCTAGATATATAAACCATTTTTTGTCAGAAGCAATGTATTTACTTATATGTGCTTTCTGTACTTACATATACTTTCTATCTTTTGGGCAGTAGTGAGATCGAATCAAGACTTGTCTTTTAAAGACACAGACTTGTAGAGAAAAGATGTCCCACAACTTGAAGTATATGAAATTTCTAATTTGTTTCTTTTTTCTTTTTCCCATTGACAGAAGCCCAGCGTAATGCATCCTTCCATTAACATCTAGATGCACAGGACCTACACCTGGACATACCTTGAAGAGAGTTCCTGAGGTTTTCATAGTTTATGTCACAAATAAAAAGGCCATGGATGATTCTGAGCTGTCCCTTCAGGCCTGGATAAAGCAACAGAATGTCTTTTCTTTTTTTTTATTTTTTTTTTTTTTTTTTTTGCTAAGGAAACAGCACCTGTAAGTAGAAAAGAAGGTAACAATCAAGAAAAAAGAATAAAGTCAGTGACAAGAAATACAACTGTTTGTAACTGATCTCTTGCAAGCTGGAATTTTACTCATTGTAATGGACCTTTTGACCAAATTTACAGAGTCTATTTCTTGTTAAATAGCTTTTCTAGTTCATTGTATTTTCTGTTAAAGATCATGCCCTTCATCTAAGAAACGTCTTAGCATCTACAACACAAAATTTAGCTTTTTTCTTTAGAAACAAATTAATACAGAAACCATGAGCAGTAAACATGGAGAATCTCACACCCCTTGGCACTGTCCTTACAACAACAGATAAAGGATCGTATAAGTAATTCTTCACTGGCTTTGTCTGGACCATTACTTAGGGGCAGCCTGATCCACTTCTTGGAGAACATAAAAACACAGAAAGAAAATGCCATTCAGAAAAGACAGATGACCTTGTTAACAGTGAGTGAGCACTTTGCATGCAGATAAAAATCTTTATTTCAATATCAGAAATGCTGATTCTGATCACAGAAGGCACATTCAAATTGAATTATGCAGCTTGTTACATCTCAAGATGGTTGTACATCTAGATGGATCAGGTCAAGAGGCACATGAGGCCCTCCTTGCCTTACATAAARCATGCCTGAAACAGGAATGACAGATCAGGAATACTTAAATTTTAAAGCACTTTTCACACTTGCGTCACAGCTGAATGAACCATCCTTTAAGGAAGGAAATGTTACAAGGAATGATTTTTCACTAAATTAATGAACCTACTCAGAAGTTTTGAAAAAATGCCTGGAGCTCTGCGGTGGTCATAGGACACGCAACAGACTAAGGGAAAAAGAAGCACTGCTGTCCCATTCCARAAATCCCCATGCTGAAGTGGAGGGCCCCTTCCATCCACAGATTTCTTTGTGCAAAATACTTGAAGTACTCTGCAAAAACTGGGTAATTTCCATAACGGAATTTTGGCAAAATACATCAAAGCAAGTTGCTATGGCATTTCATACAAATATTTCTATTTTAGCTTTATTTTGTGTTATAAATATGTCAAGATGAAGCCACTTTTGTCAAAGCAGTTATTTATCTTTTTGGAAAAAAAAAATCAGGGATTTTTTCAGAGCCCTAATTTTCAGTATTCACAATCAAGACGAAGGCTAATGTCRAAGATTCCGACTTAAATCAGCATAATCATGAGCCCAAGTGAACATAGCTTTAGTCTTAAAAATGCATAATGCCATTAGATAGTGTTCCTAGTTCAACTGATGTTGTTTACTTCTCTGTATAACAAATTACTCACAAATAAATTACATTTAGCATTRACAAAAGTGTGTCTAGTGGGTTCTCAGGCTGAAGGCAACAGTGTAGGTGTGGGCCACTGCCAGAAAATACCTCAGCTGCTCTGTTTGTCTGTTTTTGTTTTATTTTTAATATTTCAGTAGCACAATGGAGATACAAGAAATTGCTTCTAATGTTTTGTAAATAAAAGGTGGAACATTCAAGGTAGAGACATTAAAATGCAGATGACTCTTGCAGCCTTCCTAGAGGAAATCTTGCATAAGGAAGTCATTTAATACCAGTTGCAGAGAAACACTTTCAGCGGATAGTGCGAGTAAGACTACATCCCAAATAAGATACGTATTTCTGTGTCAGCATGACTACAACAGKGTGAAGTCAACTCGCTGTGTTTATTGGTGAAGTAGTATTTACTAAATCATATGTTGAATCCTCAAAGGGCATTCAGGGGCCATGAAGGGAGTATTTTCTGCTTTTGTGTTTTGTGACATCGCCTATAATAACTGCTCAAGATTAGGGCTGTTGGGGGCAATAAAGTTGCTAACTGAATGTGCAAGCTATTTAATTAAAACTCACAGATATGCCTTCCTGAAATTAACTCACATGTGTCCTCAATGTATGGGTTAATTATAGCTTTTAATGCAAAAAGGGGTTTTGGAGGATCTATTGGTTGTATCTGTTAACACTGACGGAAAGYTACCCCTGCTTATTCCAAAAATAGGGGTAGGGAAACAGGCTCCCAAAATACAATCAAACGGCAGCAAAGCTCGCAGGTTTTCTGTTGTTCTGACAAGAAATTAGAAGTCATTTGATTAACAGCAGCCTATTTCTGGTGCTCTGACATTACTAACGAAGAAGGAGGAAAGGATGTCGAGGAGCAGGGAACAACATAACCCAAGAGCTTATTGAAGCAGCAGGGACAGACACAAGGCAGAGAGTCCTGACCGAGTAGCCAGAAAAGATCGATAGCTGAGGAACGGCAGGAGCCATGAGAGGCTCTTTTTTTTTTTCAGCAGATGTCAAAGGCATTGATCAGTTAAAATGCAGACTTTTCCTTTAATTCTTTCTGTGCTTAGCCAACGCTGGAGTTTTGCCAGCGATATTAAGCAGTTAGGAGTGGAAGAGGAAGAGGACGATATACACATAAAAGCTGTCACGCACCCAGCGAATAAGTGATTCTTACTATGAGGTATTACAGACTCTTSATTTTTTTTTACATTCAATCTCTAGCTCCTCACCCACGTATGTACCCACACATTCTCTCTGACATTAATAAGTCTTTTTCAGTTGACTTGCAAGGAGCAAGTTACGTTTATTTTATGCTCTTAACGCTTCTGCGTTTTCATTCTGGTAGCAGGTTACTAGTACATATGGTTTGGGAGCTCTGTGAGTAATAGAAAGGAAAAGGGAAAGTGATCCTGGGAGGAAGGAGATTATTTGTATAAAGCTGAAGGGAGGGCAAGGGCGTTACGTAAAGGCTCTGATTCTATTAAAGKGCACCCAGCTTARGGACATACCTTGGCACKCACACGTTTAGATGGGTCTCACACGACACTGCTTTGTATCATGCATAAAAAGGCAAAGCACCATCAGKTATTTCTTGTTACCCATCTTTGCTRACATGTCAGCATGTAYTRGGAGGACACAAATACTGATACTGTGAASTTGCACGTCCCAGGGAGGCTGCACCTATTGCTCAGAAGCTTTGTGCATTCAGTGATGGGGAGGAATCCTGTAAAACTGCGGGTGAGAATGGAAACCACAGCTTGTTCAAGGACTTGCCACCACTCAACAGGGGAAGAATGTACRTAGAAATAATAAACCGGCGAGTACGGAGAACGTCTGCAGTCTGCAACACGAGCTATAAACACATGTGGAAAGCACAACCACAGAAACACATCCATAACAGTAAATAACAAAATAAAAGAGATGATGTTCTAGACTATGTGGAAAGAAATAAAACTGAAAACTTACCATTCTATGTCRGATTCTTCTGATAGTAGACAACCAAAACATATATCATACATAAACATTTATCAYATGAAAGGTATCCCAATTCTATTTGAGTGATATACTGATATTTTTCAGCATATAAAATCAGTAAGAAGCTCTCAGAGCAGTTCAATTCTGTAGTTTATTGGCCACCATAAGCATTTTAAAAATTCTTACGTATTTTAAGCAAAAGGTATGCAAATAATACTAACAGATAAGCACAAATTGTGACTTTTAAAAATAAACGTAGGTGTGATGCCTTGCTTCACTTACTGTATTAATGAGCATGCCATGTTAAACTATGAAATATATATWTTCATTATTTACTGGTGAGCCAAAACCAGCTGGAGTGACTTTTARGGAGTGCCTCTTTACACACATCCCCTTCTCAAAAGCAGGTCAAGGCTTCAGCAGCTCGTGTTTGTGCCGCGAGTCCCTCTTTAAAATCAATCCCAACCATATAGAAGAACATACTCTGTGCATCTCATCTGAGGAAATCCCTTGGTCCTGACGTGCCTGAACTTGGAGCAGTTTTTCCGGGACACAGTCTAGTTTTAAGGCAGAAATGTCTTGAACTCTTTCTGTCTTCAGTACTGCAAGGATGTGAAAACGATACCCGCCTGCCCCTTCACCTGCCTCCATGGGAGACTCCCTCTTGCACATTAGAGGAACAAGGGGGACACTCTGATGATGGGAATGAGGCTGCCGGGTGGTGGGAACTCAGCCCCAAGGAAGCACCTCGTGCTAATAACTGCGCTGAAAAGGAAAGGGGAGAACAAAAGTTATTACCACAAGATGATGCATTTGTTAAGAGTTTACTTGTTGTCCCTTTTGTTAGTTGCAGGGGGTTAGGAAGATGTAAATCACAAGGCGGTTCCATGAGTTACAGCTGAGTCTAAGCTAAAACTGTAAGAGTAGGATGCTGAGCAAATAGGCTTTGATATATACACTATGCTTCTCACCTCTCCCACCCGGAGCTTTKTTGTAACATTATTTTCAAACAGTGTATTTCAGAAAGACTATTTATTTTGTCAGTAAATATTTAGGTATTCCAATACATTCAAATGTATTTAATACATTCAGCGCACTTTCTTCTGCTGAAGAACCTGGGGTTTATTATTTTATTTTCCATTTAAAACATAGTGGGTWTTTTTTTTGTTTTTTTGGKKTTTTTTTTAAGGTGACAGCAAGTACCATTTCAACAGCTGCGTAATCTATCTCTGAATTCCTTTGGAAAATGAATCCATTACAAATAATAACGAAACTCAAAAAGTGACTGCAATGTAATTAAAATAACACTGGCTATCTCAAAAATGAGATTCAGATGCTCAGATATATGTAGCACAGTATGGCAGAAACGCCCTTCGAGAAAGCTCACCATAATAGTAAACACTGGGTGTATATTATGTGCATTAAAAACCCATTAAAAAACTTCCATCTACAAAAATGCAAAGAAAGCAATTTATTGAGTCAATTGTAGAAGTAAATTATCCTAATGACACACACTTAGAAAATTATTTCACAATAGAACAGAAGAAATTAATAGGCCAGATATCTGGACCCAAAACATAAGATAATGTCCATCTGAAAACCTTTATTCTCAAGTGTTGCAAACAAGGGAATGGTTGAAGCCTGGAGAGGAGCACAGGGAGTAGCTGCCCTTCCTGGCTGCAGCGCAGACCTTCCGCAGGCTGACTCGGGTGCTCCTGCTGGACCTGCTCTCTTCACATTGCTTTCTAGAGCCCCTTATATTTTCTATAAAATGAGATTTAYAAATCTCTCTTTCCACGCTACAGCAAAGCAGACTACAGACCAGTAGATTATAGACTTATGTAATGAAAGGATTTAAATATCTTCATTCCTCCTGCCAAGTGGCGAGATGACTGTTCCCCCCACCTCCTGCAGTCTACTGTGTGAATCTGATGGCTCTGACAGACAGGTTACAATATCAGTCTCCTGCCTTTCTGTGTTTTGGTCACTGCAAGTGCCCAGATTCCGCCTTTCTGGAGGCATGWGCACGGGTTCAGCTGCAGGAAGAGGGGCAGTTCCCACCAAAGCTGCTGAAACAAGAGCTTCATTTCACTCTACCCCTTTACTGTGGTTACCCCCAAAACAAAACGGGCCGGCTCTGCCTTGGCCCGCGTGCCACGTGCTGGAACGTCACCGGTCAGCTCAAGTTGCTCCAGCAAGTGGATGGGAGGTTTGCGAAGTGCAGGCAGCCCTGGGCTGCAGGGAACCACGAGCACAAGCAGGAAGGTCACGACGCTTCATGCAGGGCAGAGGAAATTTAGGCTCTACAGGTAAAGACGTGCGTGTTTACAGCTTCCTGGGCATCGGGGCAGTGGGCTGCAGTGATACAGATCTCTTCTGGACTCGAGTCTACGTTTCAAATCAAGGAAGCATTTAAGGCACTCAAATTCTTTATCAGTTGTTTTCATGATAAATTCTTCATGTTTCTAGAGCAGCAAACACTCTTGCTTAAGTCAAAACCTGCTGCAGTATCAATTATATATATTTTTGTACTGGAAAGAATTTTAATTCTATTTTAATAGAAGAGAGAGAGGGAAAAAAACTTTAGCCATAAAAGTCCTATAAACTATTCTATATTTATAAAAATCAGTCCCTCCTAATTAAATCCTTCTGAGTTAAGTCAGACAAAGCATTACATCTTTAGGAAAATTCATGTTAACTCCACTATTTGCTTCATTATGCATAATAAGCCATTTGGGTAGGGAAAAAAAGACTTTCTGTGGATTTCATCTATGTACATTTTCTATCCTCATGTCCCCCAAATCTTACAGTATCCCCAACCTTCATTTTGCCCAGGTTTTTTGACCCCCTGGTTGCAAGAAATAGTGTGTCCTACTTAAAGCTCTGTTTGTGCCAATTGTCCTGCTAATACCCATATGCTGACAGGCCAGCTGACTGTYGGCAAACAGCACAGTTAAAATACAAGTTCTTTGTGCCTGTCCTCTGCTACAAGAACGAGACTATTTTTCTGTAAGCAGTACGATATATGTGGAGTCCACTGGTTTAATTTTGTTTAGATCATTTAGAATACTGCAGAAAGTAAGCAGCAGTAAGGGAATCAATCCCATGCATAAAAAGAAAGACAAAAGATCGCTGCACTTAATTTCTCAGGAGAAGTTTAAAATTCATGTTTTTAATTAAGCTCTCTCAACTTAAAGCCAAATGGTATTACACAAGAACTGATGAGCAGTATTCAGAGCCAATCTTTTTTTTTTTTTCTCCCTCTTGTCTATAAACTGTATTTATTTATTACTAATGAGAAACGAAGGGTGAGATCATGAGATGGGAGAAAGCTGTTTATGCCATTCAACTCAAAAGAGATGGATCAGTTTGTASCAGATTTATATCTGGCTTGTGTTAGTTCTGGACTGCTTAAATGCCTTGAGGGTTAAAAAGAAAAGGAATCCTTCAATGTGATTTTCTGAGAAGTGTCCTSTTAGGGATCAGTTTGACCTCCTCCTCCTCCACCATTTACACATGGTATTTTATGCAGACTCAGGGCTGGCAGCGAAGCCAGGGGAGTTCAGAACAGCAGGGGACTTTGTGGCCCATGTTTTGGGGATGAGGGAGCRCAGGCAACACCTCTGGATTAGCCATATACCCTGAACCTGGCATGGCAAACGTGGTGAAAATGTTCACTGTAGGAGAAGTGAATAAAACCACTCCTGCTCCTGTGGAACAGAAAGGCCATCCAAGACGTTCRGAATAAACACGTCTGCTGAGCAACTAGTGACACTGCATGAGAAGAGCTTCCGCCGGGGAACAAAAGCGACACTGTTTTACCCTAACTGCTGATTAAAGACTTAGTAGTGTATCTACAAAATTATGCACATTTTAAACAAAAACCTGCAAGATGTCACAAGCAAGAGAAACAAGGCTTACAGCACAATGCMAAGCTCTTCCCTAAGGCAGAGATGTTTCAATCTGTCTGGTGCTGCTGCTGTTGTCCCCCTTCCACAGTGGCTGCGGTGGGATCTGAGCCGTAGGTTTATCACATGGTGCCAAACACTTGCTGCAGCCCAGGTATTTAATACTTCACTATGCTCAGCTGAGCTTAATCCTTGTGYGTCTGCACTAGACCCGGGGTGAGAGGGAGGTTATTTAATTGATATTACCCTCCTATGAATGACAGTTTGATCCCTAAGCAACTCTCCCTACCAAACAGCCCTGACAAATGTGAAGAAACAAAAAAGAAAGAGCAGAGAGAAAAGGAAAAGGGAGCCCCGTAGGGAGAATAACTCGTATACGTGAAATAGTGTAAGAGGAAGTCAATTCGTGGAAAGGATTTATTATGGCAAAAAGAAGAGTGATAACTGCAAGCAGCGTAGCACATAACAARTAAGGAAGAAACAGATCTGAAGAAATCCTAGCAAGAACTTCATAAAATTTTAAATGATGATAAATAAAGTCCGAACGTCACTGATGCCCACTTATCAAGGGAATAGCCACTTGATTCTGCAAATTATATAGAAAATTAAGCTGCCTGGCCTGAAAGAAAGATTGAACAACCTTGAAAATACCCAGTAGAGATGAGGGGCTGACCTGCTGGAAAGCAGCTCCATGGGGAGGGATCTGGGAGTCCTGGTTGACACCAAGTTAACCATGAGGCAGCAACGTGCCCTCGTGGCCAAGAAGGCCAACGGGGTCCTGGCTGCGTCAGGAAGAGCATTACCAGCAGRGCRAGGGAGGGGATCCTGCCCCTCTGCTCAGCTCTGGTGAGGCCGCACCTGGAGYACTGGGGCCAGGTCTGGGCTCCCCAGGACAAGAGGGACATGGAGCTTCTGGAGAGAGTTCAGCGACGAGCGACCAAGATGATTAAGGGACCGGAGCATCTACCGTATGAGGAAAGACTAAGGGAGCTGGGCCTGTTTAGCCTGGAGCAGATCTGATCAACATGTACAAATACCAGAGGAGTGAATGTAGGGAAGAGGGGGCCAAACTCTTCTCGGTGGTGGCCAGTGACGGGACAAGGGGTAACGGRTACACGTTGAAACCTGGGCAGTTCCATCCCCATGTGAGGAAGAACTTCTTTGTTGTGGGGGTGACGGAACCCTGGACCAGGCTGCCCAGAGAGGCTGTGGAGTCTCCTKCTCTGGRGATCTTCCAGAGCCACCTGGATGCCACCCTGTGCCCCGTGCTCTGGGTGTCCCTGCTGCAGCAGGGGGTTGGACTAGATGATSTCTAGAGGTCCCTTCCAACCTCARCCRKTCTGTGAAGTCAAATAAATCCAGTGCTTACAGTACATCRGTAGAACAACATCTAATAAATATGTCTGTATAACATGCTTCCCTAAAGAGGGTCTTCAAGACTGAGAGAGTGATTAGTCTTTGCTCAGCTTGACATCAAGCCAGGGTGCTTGAAATTGCTTTTTGATCTGAATAAAGGCTATGGTACAACAGTAATGCTGTAGCAAAGGCATTTTGAAGAAATGTCAGAAAAATGTCACCTCAAAGGAATTTCAGATTATTTTTCCACCTCTACAGCATAGAAAGTTCAAGAGAAAAAACAAGTTCTTTCCAGACTCGAATCGGGTTGCAATATTTCCAAAAACACTTAATTCAGGACTAAGCAAGAAATGTCATTTACTCAGGTCATCATCAAAATATTTCTAATTTTATCTCTGCCTAATTACATTACCATATACCTTTAAGTAGTAGTTTAAAATTACACCACTTGGCTAAAAGCCAATTCCTTATTTTTAAGCAGATCCCACAAGCTCGAACCAACAGTGCTTACTCAGGGAAGTTTTCATATAGACTTGCTGACTATAGTCCCAAATCTGCAACGTGCCACAGGAGACAGAGAGGAACAGAGGGGCAGATTGAAGAGAAAAAAAAAAAAAAAAAGATTGCTTCTTTCTGTAATTCAGCTAGGAACAATTAGTGCCGTTATTTTCTATGGTACCCTAAGGACACACTGAAAGTCGATGTCCTTTGTGTGATATTAAGAAAGGACACTGCAGATCTGAACTTAGAATAATGCAGAAATTTGTGATTATTGCACTGTTGCTGCCACGGAGTAGGGCGGATATTCCCGTAGGGAACAGCAGGAASCGCTGCCAAGGTCCTGGGGCTGCAGAACGTCTTGTGTGCTTGTGTGCCAGGCTCCGAAACCCTTTCGGAGAGCACCAAATGGGGACTTTTTCTGTCCAAAATGCCCCAGAATCACTMAGAGCTTTAAGCTGACACCTTAACTACATCCTCTGATGTTGTCTTGCTAAAGATATAAACAGGTATAGATAAATCCACTATGGAAGCAATAATCTTGCCAAGACTCCTGGCAAAATCAAGCTCAACCACACCATTTTTTGCTAGTAGTTGGTACTTCTATATTAAACCATCCCTCAGTAGCGCTATGTGAGTGTATGAATAGACTATTCATGTGAATATTTTTGTTCAGTGTAKTTTTTTCTGTGAGATACAAAACTTTTAAATCTGAAAACAGAAGGAAGATAGGTGATTTTCATTAATTACTAGTATTTGCTTTGAAATATTACCAAAAAGGTAATACCAAAGCCCAGATTTTTTTTTGTGGCCCCTCTGCAAAAACACAAAATGCAGATATTGCCTAGCAAGCAAGACAGTCTAGAACACAAACCTATGGTATAAGATAGGAAGGAGACTGAACCTACATACAAATGAGCATARCAAAGGATCGTTACAAAGTTGCCTGCTTCATTTAGGCTTCTGAATAGGGACTTTTTCCCTAATGAATCTTTCTGACAAAAACTGTAAGAAGCAGATTCAAATCAAGGAAAATGTATGGATACACTCTGAAAAGAAAAAAAAGGCATCAAGAATATAAACCATAAAAATAACATTTTTAAAAATGATTCTTTTTAATAAAAATAAAGCTAAGAAACATTACGAATTACTTTCCTTAGGGTGAARCAAGTATTTTTTTCAACTCAAAATTATTATATTTTTCTTCTTTTCATTTTTGTCTGACCAGAAACTAAATTAAAATGAATTATCCGAAGAAAATATTGATTCTTTTTCAGTTCAGTCAATAAACAACAAAAACGAAACTAGGTATTCACGCATTTCTTATTATTCTGGTTGTTGCTAGCACAAGGGTAGAGGCTGGATGTAAAAAAGAAGAAAACTCAGTTTGTGTGAAAGGAGTAGGTTTCAGGAGGGACGTGAGCTTTCGGGAGGGATCTGAAGACAGATATGGTAATGGGTGCTTGGGTTTTAAGAGGGAACTTTTCCTCTGTTTAAGGAGGAAAAAACTTGCTCTTTTTGTTTCCCCTCGCCTGTTGCAATTTTACTGCTCAAACCTCCAGTGCATTAGGGTACCCAGGTTGGTATACAGGGTGTGCAGTTTCAACCAGCTCATCAAGGCAGTTCTTACTTGCCCGAGGGCAGAAAAAAATCATCACACTCCCAGGACTGTTTCTATGGCACTAGAATTGCACAGTGTACTCGCTTTGTTATTTCCCACTGTCACCAAGGTCACACCTATCTGGCAAAAAGCCTAGATTAAAGGCTATTTTAGACAGAGTATTTCAGCTGGCCAGTGTTAAACATTATTTTGCTCTTGTGCAGACAAAGATTATAGTGTTTAGAACCCATGTTCACCAAAAGAAAATGTATTTATCGCAGTAAATTCATTTGTTGATCTTTACTAGAGTAGCATCTAGCATTACATTCTGCAGCCTTATTCCACCACACAGAGTGCTGTATAACTATCAGAGAAGTATGATGTCSAGGTAACACAGCATATGTTTGGATAATATATAGAATATATACAATCTTCATAATATCTATCTCTAAAAAAAATTTATATAATAGAGAATTATATATGCACAAAGAACACAGCTTTTTCTGGGATCCCATYAACTGTAGCACCTTGAAAACAGGGGTATTAAGGTTTTTCTTCTTGTGAGGATTTTTCTTCCTTAAGTGAATCATTTTGGCAAATAAAATAGGGAGAGAAATTCTCAGAAATGGCAAACCTTTTATGCTTCTTTACCATGTATCTATTTTTTTAATATTCTCAGGTTTTTTTGCTATTTGGAAGGAGATCAAAATACTATTGCCTTCATGCTGCATTCATTGGCACTTGCAATAAAGATATGCTCAGATTTAAGAAATGGATGTAGAAAAAAGGTAAGTAACGTTTCTCAGAAGAACATATAAAAGACTGAACATATATAAATGACTTCATACATATTTTTATTTTAGTATTTTCAGGAAGATGGATCCCAGCCCATTAAAAGCAAAATTTCCAGAAAGACAAGCACTCTGAGGTGTCATCTGTCAAGGTAAGGGTACTAAGATCCCCTAGCTAACTGATATGATGGATTTTCACTTTCTTACTGGCTTTTGGAAGGAAGAAAGTGTGGAGTTGAACAGCTGGTAACATTTGCTAAAAGATTAYGGTGCTGAGATTCTGATTTAAATTTGACTTCTTGGCCGTAAACACAAGAACAACACATGAAATGTTCCTATCTGTTACCATATTTTTTCTTGAGAAAAACTTCTTCAGCTGCTTCTTATATAAAACTATGTAAGATTAAAAAGAAAAGTGGCTTCCAACTGAAAAAAAAATATATATTTCTTCTAAGAGAAGGCATGTAAAAGGGACAAAGCCTTCCTTAGGGTAGCTGCTACCACCTTCTGTAAGACTGTCGAAGCACATGCAAATCAGAAGAAAGATTTTTAAAAATTGATTTGGCAATACAGGAAGCCTCGTGCCTAAACTGTCTCCTTTATGGCTTAGAAGTACAAAAGCTTTCCTTGATATACATGCCTAAGTAGCCAAGTCAAAATCTCTCACCATTTTGCTGTATACTGCAGCTTAGAAATATTTTAGGAATGATCTGAAACTTGCCCATATGCTGCCACAAAAGCTSTTAGCACCTCTAATTTGTGCTAGCAAAAATTGTAGCCTGTGGTATTTTAAGACTTTGACCAATAGGTAAATAAACTTCATTAGCTATTTTGGTAATAATCACTAAAACTAGACCAAGACCAAACCCGTTTAATTAAAAAAATGAAAATCGAACTCCTGATGCTTTCCAAACTTTCTCATCAGAGGCTGGATATGAAACAACTGTCCAGAGGTGAAAAGGTGAAGCAGAATTTTGGGAACATAAAAATAAAGAAGAATATTTTATTATTATTATTATTATTATTATTATTATTATTATTATCATTGTTTGTTTTTCTGTGAGGAATCTTTGCAGAATTAATTTGAACACAAGTCAGCAGCTATCTCCAAAGCCTAAACAGAATAAGCCTAAATCTAACTGTGCTGCACTCTACAGAACTGGAGTATGCGATCAGACCGTATCCTTATGGGAACTATCAATGAGATGTTCCTATTTAAACTACAGAAGTTATACATACAGATATACATAGTAAAATCATCCGGCATACAGGATATGGAACCACATCATGCAGACTATAGCGAGTCTGGAAGAATATTTCAAATCACAGAGATCTAGAAAAGCTTCCTTACAGTCAAAACCTAAATGAGACTAATTTATTTGGTTTATCTGAGAAAAGATTMTGCTGTCACTTTCCGAGCTGTAAGYACATGGAAAGAAGGATTTCAATAAGGAAAAGTTTTTTAATCTAACAGAATTAGATTCTTTCTATTTTAATCTAATAGAAAGAGAACCAATGGACAAAATATTTAAATCACTTTGGAAATAAAACAGACATTTTTAAATAGCAGTGGTTCTGTGTAACAAAGTACAAAAACATGTTATTGATTTCCTATCTTTTAAAGTCTTTATGTTGGGATGTKTTTTTTCTAGGAGTGTTGTTGCTGCCAAAAGTTACAGCCGTGATGCTAGAATCACTCAGCAAAAGTTAAAAATTATAGGTTGGGCTGAAGGTSAGACCAGGTGAACATCATGGTCTCCTCTGAGTTTATAATCTATAAATCTTCAATATTTGGCCATGGTTTATGCACTTCTGTAGCTATTGTGATAAGTTGCTTTGTCCTTTGAGGAAAATTAAAGCAGATAATTCTATTGTTTTCTCTCCTTTTTCATTTCATAGCATTTTCTAATCTAGCTACTTTGTGTCTGCTGAAATGGGGAGCAAGCATCATGTAGCTCCTCATGTGACATAAATTCCTGGGGCTTTATTTTATACACTATGGCTCGCTGACTTTGACAATAGTTACGATATTGTGCCCTTTCTTCTCCATCATGCCCTTGGGGATTTTTTTTTTTTTTTATTGTTCCCTGATATACTTTGGAAAGTCAGAAAGCATCCTGCTGAACTTGAATACCCTAAAAGGGTTTGTTTTTGTGATGTGCCCGGTGCTGTCTGTCCATTGCCTGCAAATGAAACCGTGGGTGACATTGTGAAAGTCACTCTCCCTTGGGAGCAGTCTGGGTGGGCATGTTTGAGAATGTTGTTAAGGGGAAATAAATGGAAAAACTAGTTTACTGAGYGGTCGGCAAGAATTTATCAAGGTTTCCTAATCGTTCACCTTACCTTCAAAGAAAGAAATGGTAACATTTGATGAAATATATAATATGTGCATTTCTGAATCAGGAAGAGCAGCACCAACCTGGTCAGGATTTACTTCCTTGCAGGATACTCCACAGTTGCTGGCTGTGGTCCCTGGGTACAGAATTCCAGGCAAGTACTCTCTGTAATTAAGAACAGGTGGAAATTGCTTATCAATAGTTTATAATTTTTTTGTTTCAGGAATATTTAAGATGGACTATATCCATCCAGCAAAGAAAGCACAAAATACTCTSTCAATAAAGGTGGAGAGGGGGATTTTTATTTCAGTTTTACTGATCATGCATTAAAGAACTTTATGTAGCAGAGATTTGGCTACAAAACGGATTTAGAGAGAAGCGACTTTTTTTTCCCCTTTTTAAAACAAGCAATGTAGCAACTGGCTGTGATTTTAAGAGGCAGCCCTGCTAGTCTGGACTGACTCACTCCAACACAGCAAAGACACTTAGTTTTTAGCAGTACTTTCATCCACCTTCAGATCTAGACCACCTCAATTTATCCTAGACCTAACAGACCTTTGTAATAGCAGGAAGCATTAAGAAGATTGAACAACCCACTGTAAATAACTACACTGAAATTTATCAAAAGGTTCTTCAGCAAAAAACWTTATCTTTAGTTAAATGTGGTGGGTTTTATCACGTCATACCTAATTTACAGCCTGTGATTTAACCTGGATCAATGATGAATCAAGTGATTCATTAAATATTTCYTTGGAAGACTGTACAGCTTGTAAGTATTGCGGAGTGAGGACTGTATAAAGACAGAAATAGCAACAGAATTTCTCAAATGGTGGAGACCAGTAAACTAACARGATGATTCATCTCCCTTAACTTTAGCCATCCAACAGGTAGGTGGTGAATCCCAGTTAGTCATCTGGTTTTGGCACTTGGGGGGGGAATATGCATCCTACCTGCTTTAGATATCTAGTTTGGGAACTCCTCTTTGGGAGCACTGGTCTCTCACTGACTATTGGAGACCCCTAGAGGAGCAGCCATCCAAAGTTGGGTGTTCCAACCCAAATTTAGGCACTGCAAGTCCTATCCTATGACCCTCTGCATTCCGACACCAAAGATAAGTGGTTGGTGTTAAAGGCAGATGGGGATATGTTGATTTCAGTGCTGCATGCCCAAATTTCAATTAAAATAACCAAATAGAAGAGAAGGCAGGAGAGAGCCACAGGCAAAGTAAATTAAGTCAACTGCAAGACCCAGAGAATCACAGCTGCTTATTCAGCCTAGAGCAAAAGGATTTGATCCTAATCTCAGCGAAGTTTATCCCTTCAGCACCATCCAGYTGCACAGGGGAAAGATAGTGTCCGAGTGCTCCCAATGCGCTGTCACAGCGCTGCTGGGCATTCACCAAGAAATAGCAGGGAGGAATGGTCACAGGAAGTACAATAAAACACTAAAAGTGAGCTCTGGATTGACGTTTCACTTTGTAATGCTTCTGTGGTCCAGAATGACTTACTGCAGAGTTCGTATCAATTTACAATTATTAGACAGTTCCTGTAATTCATGTTGATAAAGCAGTAAGGGAGTACTGAAAATATTTATTAAATATGAGAAACTGTAGCATTTGTGCATTAATCACAGAGTTGATCATCTAAAACACGTGTGTTAATAAACCACTAGTGAATATTTAAGCTGCAATACAAAAAACTAATAGATTACCTCCTTCACAAAGAGATTAACTTTATGAGATTTTTAATTACTTAACTTGTGACAAATCATAGGCTTTTAGAGCGGGAACTGATTTTTATTATGTGATTTTCTTTTTAGTCTCTGAGTTTCTTAAAAAAAAATCTCTAAAATTAACATTATTTCAACATTACTGTGGATTTAAGCAAGTTGAAAAAAACAGTGGGTTTTGTAAAATGGAAGAAGATACAAGAGTGAGTCAGATACTCCCTGCCAGTGTCAGGGAAGGGATCTATTAAGGGTCAGTCTTGCACTTGCATAAATGTCCTGATTAATCGGAGCTTAAATAATCATTTGTTCAGCAAACGGTGCAAGAGACAGGACAAACTTGTCAGACCAGCTGAGTGGGTCTCTTGCTAGGCAGATTTCCAGGTTTCTGCATCTGGGGACAGGATGTTTCAAGCTTGGTCTTTCTTCAAAAGGTTGAAGGTTCTTTGGAAGGGAATTGCTGAGAAAGGAGTTAATCCAGTGAGGCCTTCTGCTTGAGTTGTTTCTACTCTGCTTCAAMTCATAGTTATTCTCATTCTACTGTTTATTTCCTTCCAGAAAAGACATCTGTAGAAAGGTTATGGCTTCTTGGAAGGACACCCCAAAGCAGCCAAGCACAATCCTAACCCACTTTTGCAAATGAAATGGGCTATAAACAGCTGCAGATAAACCCCGGCTTTGTTCATGGAATTGGGAGTTTTGCCATCAATGAAGACCAGAATTTGGCCCTAAGCAAAATGTTTCAGCTCTGACAGATATGCACATTACAAGCCTTATAAACTGGTTGCTTTTAAATTAGGAATAGGGAAAGAAATGGGCTATTACAAAGCATTTCAAATAAGGTGGGCCATATAATGAAAAGCCAAAGGTAGTAGACAATTGCTGATCTCAATAGAGCATAATACATGTTGTGAAACACTGAGTTTTATAGATGTATAGTTGTCATAAATAGAAGTCAGACTTAGAATTWCCATAAGAAACGATAGCATTATGGCAAACACTGAGGACATGTATGAAATATTTATGTAAAAGAAATTCATGTGAATTGCAAAGACTTCACTTACACTGTCATAATGAACAGTCTTTGAAGACTTCCAGCAACAGCCTTTTCTTTTCTCGCCTTTTTGGATTGGCTGCAGGAGTTCACCATGCACGAAAAATTTGTCATGCAAAGTTTCAGTCTGGGAAACATTAATGTTTCATTTAATCTAGCTTGTGTGCAATTCACAAATTGGAACTGACTGCCTATTTAAAAAGAACTGTTGCAGGTAGTTATTCCATTATATGGAATGATTGCTTTCCTTATCCTCCCCCTACGCCCCCCGCCCAAGTTAAAACCATCAAATTCTACTGCTTATTCACAGTAATGACTCTTCAGGAGGGTTGTTATTTCCCAGCCACAATATTGATACACAATATATTCAATTCTTAGTGGGTATTCACAGCATACACTCTAACAGTCCATCTGTTACTAACACCCTGCTATGCATAATTTTTAGACYGTGGCTTAGGGGTAGGAATGGTTACTTATTATGTTTGCACCGTACTTATCACTCTACATTTCGCCTGGCACAGTGGGCATGGGAGGAGGGAGAGTTAGCTGGGTTGATGTAGAGGTGTTGCCGAAGTATATGTTTTAATATTATTAACATTAAGTGCCATTTTAGTCAAATAATAGTAATAATAATAATGAGTATATCTGGAGTATAGCTGTAGATGAGCGAGTCTGTTAGGGATTTGCAAATCCTGGCCACGTGTCATTTAACCTCCTGCTGCAAATCACCAACGCAGGGCAACATCGGGGCATCCAGCAAGGGACAGAGATCTCATTCACTGTTCACTGCGCAGCAAATAAAGTCAGAGCAAAATGAGAAGCCACAAAAGCTGATTATCTTTCCTTTCCCAGAAAAACCATTATCCTGTCCTGAGCTTTCACTTGTGTCTCTACATACACTGGCAGTAAGGGTGTGTGGGAGGAAGATCTTTTAGGGACAGGCATCCCATGGTTTTCTCCATGGCAGCATTTAAAGAGGAAACAAAAATTAAACCAGTACTTGCTTCAATCTGGTAAATTTTAAACACAAATGTTGCTTGGCCCTGATSTTTTTATGAGTTCCAGGTGGAAGTTCTATAACATCAAAGATTCAGCAATATCTAGAGACAATATAAGCCCATCAAAGGTGGAGGAATTATCCCAATCCTTCCTTTATGTTGTTGGTAGAATATGCAGCTAGCAATTCCCACAGCCTCCCTCCAGCATTTCTCTGTTGGATTCACATAACATGTCAAAGAAATGATTTTTCTCTTTGATTACTGCGGTAAAATAAAAAGYACTGAAAAAGCAACGACTCAAAAACTTACAAAGTGGTAACATGAAAAAATCCAGCTCCCTGTAAAAAACATAATAGCCAGGGAGTCTAAAGTTGCTACTCCAGCCAAAAGTAAGCTGTCTCATTACAGCACTTTATTATTACAAATGCCATTTTCAGACCCTTGCAGTAGGAGTAAGAAAGGGCAAGTCACCAATCAACTTCATAGGCCAATAGACTACGATACGTCAACTCCAGCTTTAATGAATCGGGTCTGTGCAGAAGTTCTGTTTGCTGGCTGAACTGCAGAAGCAGGAGAACATTTTTCTATCCTACTTTTCTATCCTACTTCCATCTGGCAGCAGCACTTAATAGTTAAAACAGGAAACGAAGCTCAGGCTCATAAGCTCCAAGAGGTGTCTGTAGTGCACCYAAGTAATCATAAGTAAAATATAGAGAGTTTTAAGTCTACTGAGGTGCTTAAGTCTCACCAAAGCAAGTTAGAACTACTCACCTAAATGCCTTTCAGAATTTCACAGATTCTTTTCAAGTTTAGGTGCTTTTTCCTCCACTGTCAAAAATCTGAGACAATGTGAAACATCTGCATAAGTGGCTTCATTTTCAGCACTGTTGATTATGTGGTGCTCTAATTAGAATCAACGAGAGGCCTGGGCTTTTACCTCACCCGTAAAAACATTATAAAATGAAATAGGGCATTTTATTCTCCCTCAGTTCAGTGCAGCCCAGGTGCAGGATGGTGAACACACGAACACATGTTTCTAAGAGCACAGAACTAGGAAAGCTGGGGAATCTGAGATCTGTGCTAAGACAGSAACCATTTGATTACTCTGATTTTGCAGCAAGACTAAGGAAAGGCGGAAAGAGCAGCWCCCCAGTCCACGGACACATCAGCTCCCCACAAGATGCACACTCATCCAAGACTAACCACAAAAACCTTTGGGTCCTTTGAGGACCCAAAAAAGCCACCTGTATAACAGATATCAGCAACCTTGAAGTCAACAGGTTACTATCAACACTGAAGGGCATTCAAGGTCGGTGTCTCAGTGTCCCCTGCTCAACATTTTTCCTAGCACCCACTCCAGTTACTGCTGCTGGCACTAGACTTGTCTGGYTCTGTGCTGCACTCGTTTGGGCATTTTTCTTTTTGCACTGAGAAAAAGACAAAAAAAATCAAAAGATGGTCATGCATCAGACAAAAAGGCAGGGAAGGGATTTAAATCGGTTGGGAAATTTATAGAGACTGGAAATGCCTCTTTCTGGCAGAGGAAAACTAATGGGTCTTATTGAGTAAAACAATGTTTACTTCTCCCATTACCACCCAGATATCACTGCAGGTACATATATATCTATGAGAGATAATGAGAAAAATGGTGAGCAGAAAACTGAGCTTGTTATGAGTCAAAGATTAGCCCATATTATGGTCCAGGTATTATCCCTGCAAGTCATGCAGCCCACACAGCATTGAGCTACATTTCAAGGCACATTCTAATACTGTAGCAACAGCACAAAAAAGCACAAATTTTAAGACAACCTTGGAATAACTTTGTTTTGCATCTGTGTGGGATATCAACTTATCCATCACAGACCCAGGATTCTKGATATGCATTCAGTGGGAAAACATGCTCCTCCATAGCATGATTTCTCTTGTCTGAAGACCAATGGGTTGAACTGTCTTTGGGAGGCTGTTTTCTTTCATGTGGATGAGCAGCTTATGCCAGACACCTTTCTTTCAGATGACTAATTAACACAATGAAATATAGCAGGCCTATATTGAAACAACAGTGACATTATTAATGGAAAAAGTCTGACTTGYATTATATCTTGCAGAATCTAAGTCAGCAGCAGCAAATGCAGTTAAGATTTAGCCAAAAAAATTAGTAGAACAAAGCATGTGATAAAACATCATGCATAGGAAAGCAGAATTATGGTGTCATTGCTTGTTTATAGCTTCAGGATGTTTTATAATTAATTATTCAAAGAAAGGAAAAACAAAACTGCTGGCAAACACAGAACAAAGTTATTTAATAACCCACCAAAAAACATAAATAAGTAGAATTGGCACTACATAGCTAAACCTAAAGAACTCTTCCAAGATAATAGATTCTAAAAAAGGAGATACACTTCAGAAGTTGTAACAACATTACCTCACATTCCAGCTGTTTACATTGTACTTTCAGCTTCTTTGAAATGATGCCAAAATAAAGTAAATTTGAATATTATCTGCAGAGAAGTTCTCTGTGGAATAATCACCAGAATGCTTTTCATTATAACACAATTATATCATCAGCTTCTAATGATCAGAATGCAGAGCAGCTGATTATTTTCATAATGCAATTACTTCATAACAAACATTTTAGAAAACTCAGCTGCATGCAAACAATTTCCTCAAAATATCCCATTTGTCTGATTAATCGTCTGATGGCAACTACTCTTTCTTGACCCCTTCTCAAGGCTCACCTGTTCTCACTGTGCTGGTAGGCTAACCTGCTCATTACACTAATAAATGCTGGGAAGGAAGGGAGAAGGAAGGTTTGTTTATCAGAACACAGAGACTGACTCTAATGGGCAGATTTTCRAAGCGAGGCAAATGCAATTGTTCACAGATATTTGCCCTTGCCATTTTTTATGTGTGCAAATCCCAAGGTATCCATATAAACCAGGTATTTGTGCTGGATTTTATTAGCTTACAACTGCAGATAGCTGATTTGATGCCTCACTGTATACACACCCACACACTTCATGTATCTAGTGGGTATTTTTCTAGACAGATATTTCCAAGTAGCCGACTAATCCTCTGGTCCTCACTATCAGTGAGCGTCTCTAAGGCTTTTGCTAATAACTGCATCTTTCACATATATTTTAAAATAACTCTAATCTTACTAGAACCAATCACACAGAGACATACAAAGGGCTGAAATATTTAATTGTTCAGCAAAATGATCTATATACTGATGCAGGAACAAAATATAATTAGCTCTTCTAGTGCATTCCCTCAGAAAATTCAAAACTTTATTTGTAACAATGAGCTAATCTTACACTTAAAACCATTCCATATGTAAAAAACACTGACGTAAGTTGAGAGGATTCATCTGTGTCATTAACCCATCCCATTATTGAGGCAAACTGACTTAAGGTGCTTTCTCCAAGCTCATAAGGCTTAAATGACTGGGCCAAGAACAGGACTCCATCTGCTGAGTCCTAATCTCTCTTCCAGATGACTTCTGTTTGGGACAGACTACTCCTATCAGAAAGATATTACGGATCTAAGGACTCATAAAATTCTCATAGTGTGAGAATATATGAAAGAAATTATTTCAGGGAGGTCTATCAAAGCCTAAACACAGTAAGTATATTTATTTGAAAGAGAATTGGAATGAAGTGCACATTTAAGCAACAGATTTAAGAAATTTTCAAAAATAGTGTAAGAATTATAGTAACATTCTTAGAGATAAAATTATTATTGTTAATGTTCATGTCATTATGAGTGAATACCTTGTTTTCATGTGTTTACAATACGCAGATAATCAGCCTTACTCAAAAGAATTTCACCATAATTTGGAGAGGAGAAATTTGTAAAACTGCAACCATTTAAGCTTAAAATCTAATTACAACTAGAGTCCCCTTGGCCTAACATTTTATTTCAGACTCATCCAACTGGCATATTCCACACCTGGATTTCTCTACAGCTATTAGCACATCTGCGTTTTATATTTGCTAGTTAAGTGATGAACAGAAAGTCTCAGGTTTTTAAAGGGAACCTTTAATTGAAAGCATTTTTATTATTGCCATTTTCCCAAGCATTTCTACTTAAAAACAAACAAAAAAAGGCCATTCATAAATATTTTTGCCTATGCTTCATTCTGAGAAATCTAGAACTCACTTGGGAAAAGTTCTTTGTTTTAAACCAGGTTCCCCTTCCTCTGTAGACATTTCTGATATTTTTCCTGATTTTCATGGCATCAAACAAAATCTCTCCCCTCAGTGTGTGACACAGTGGGGGACAACACATCAGGAGCATAAAAACAAATAAACAGCCTGTGTTATCTGCTGCTCCAATTCCAATTCAACCTATTACATAGCTGAACTGGGTCTTTATACAGAATTGGTTATAGATGTTAACAATTTCTCTAAAAGGCTTCTTCTAGTGTCAGTGTAATTGGGAAAAAATGGTAGAAGACACAAGAAAAAAATAAAGCCAAGAGCCTAATGGAATTCAGAGGGAGCTTTCATCTGAGCTGTATGAAAATATATACGTCATCATTKCTGGAATTGTTTTTATAGGTCCAGAAGTGAAGTGTTTATTCTCATGGGGGGCTTGAACTACACTTTAAGCATGTCATRCTCTGAAGCTCAGAACACTGTATGAGCCTTCAGTCCCGGTGGTGTCAGGACAACACGTCCTGCTGAAAGCAACAGGACACAAGAGCCTTCCCCGAGTCCAGAGCAGAGGGTGCCTTGGAGCAACCAGCAGGCGAGATGCTGCTCTTCCCTCCCACATGTCAGCAAGCACACGTGGTAACTCTGGAAGCGAATTCTCAGGGATTCTTCTTCTTGGGATTCTCTTTTTCAACTTCTTTTTCCTAGCAGCTCTGGGAGTCTCTTAGCTGAATACCTTCTCTTTAATTTAGCACTTTAAATCAAGCCACTTTGYTAGTCATCACTTTTTAAGCATGTCACCAGCAGATTGGCTGAAATTTTAACCAAATAAATACATATACATATATATTTTATATATATTTTATATATATGTGTGTATATATATAAAATAAAATATATATTTATTTTATATATATTTTTATATATATACACRTATGATAGATAAGGCTATCAGACAAACCTTTTGGAAACGTTTAAATGAGAATGTCCTATTTACGAATGTTCAGCAAACATACACTTTTCATACACACAAAAACATCTTTTTGACCTTYTCAAATCAGCATGAGAAACACTGAAAAAATGTAATAATTTCACATTTTAATGATGGACCAACATACAGTACTACAAGATAACCAGGTCTCTCAGTAGGTACTACGTGTGTACAATGTTGAGTATATTAACGTTCGTGCATATTGAAGATATCAACCCATCCAGGAATGGGATTTTGTCGCTGGTTTCAAAGCCATGATATGTCCTGATTAGACAAAGTCCAGTGAAAACAGGAAAATAGGTCATGATGTTCAAACCAACTATGTAATGCTTCTGGCCTGTTATTTTGTATGCTGCAATTAATTTAAATTAATCTAATGTAGCTTGTTTTAATAATTGCGTAACTTTTATCCGGATGCCTGTGCCAGATGGCTCAGCCAGCCTGAAAACAGGAAAGATGCTGTAATTGTGGCAGTKTAACAACATTTATTTACTCTATCACTCTGATTCTCATCAGAGCTCTGCAAGCTCATGCTTTAAAGTATACTGCTTCCATAAATTTCATTTTTACTCCCTATAAACTTTTTTTTTCCATTTTTTTTTCTTAAACACACCTTTTCCTCTGCTGCCTCTTGTGAGGACTCTAGTTTCCCAGTTCCAGATTCTGCTGTTTTATCAGTGCAAGTCACCACAGCTAATTCAGTGTCAAACTGACGCCAAGTTTGACTGAACTTATTTTGATCCTGACTTTTATGCTGCAAGAATTCCCTTCTAAGACTTGGACAATTAATACATCTTCAATTATTTTCTTATTCAGAATTGTGTAAGAATTTATAGATAGAATATATCCATAAAAGGTTTAATGGTCAGAAGTGGCAATGCAGGAATTAGTTGTTTTGACCAAGTTTACCAGGTTACTGCATTTCCTCATTTTGTTTGTTTTTCTTTTTTTCATCTAATTTACTTTCGTATACAGTAGGAAGTAATAGTCATTTTGGTTTAACATTAGGTGCCTCCAGTATAAAAAGTATAAAATGATTTCCTCCAAACCTGAAATTATCAGGTATTTTGAGTCATCTACAGCTCAGAATTCATGCTAAAAAATGATATGACTGAACAATGAGGTAAGAAAGATGGAAACATTACAGGATTAGCTTGTTTGGAGGGGGATAAATCTGATCTTTTTTTTTTTTCCTGTTCATTACTTCCTGGCATATTACCCTCCCTGCAGATTGCCTGTCCTGGCAGTTTGCAAACCCACCGGATGCTCTCAGGCAGAGGAAGGACCAGGACTTTCCAAAAATTCCCCTTCTACCAGACTTTATTTTTATAAATTGCTGATGGCTCAGGTCTCCAAGAAAGCCTCTCATTCATCCTTTGCACACAATGCAGACACAGCGATTAAACTTTATTCTTGCTTTCAAAGAGGTCATTAAAACATTTGACAGATTCAACTAGAAGAGCACTAAGAACCCAGTATTTGGAATAAAATATTAGCTCTATTTAAATATCTACAAAAATAATGGATCTCCCAGGAAAAAAAAAAAAAAAAA